>JAQMYJ010000005.1:26246100-26259242 GCA_030014305.1 Clarias laeviceps
AGAAACATCTCAATATCAACTGTTCAAAGGAGATTAATGCATTTTTTTGGACGCCTTCAGCCTTTACAATGTAGAAATAAATAAAAATCAGGAACCATCATGAAGTTAGAAAGTGTTCTAAAACTTTTGAACGGTAGTGTATATTACCTAAGAGAGATCAAACAACAAACTTAAAGAAGTGGTGCTCACCATATCATCCAGAGATCGCTAGTTCAATCCCCAGGTGATGATGTAGTCTCTCGCGGTGTGTTACACCGACCCCCAACAGTGTGTAAGCCTGCAGTTTGAAAAGCTTCCACTGAATTCAATAACATTTTATTTGTATAGCGCTTTTAACAGTTGACATTGTCGCAAAGCAGCTTTACACAATCAAAAGAATTATTGAAGTATGTATGAAATGTGTATGTGTATGGATGCCGGGAATTTCTCCTTAAAACCTTACGCCGTTGACGTGATCTGCATTTTAAAACAAATCTTCCCTGTATATGTAAAATTATTTACTCATCTAGGAAATCCAGAAGTCTGACAAACTTAAAGCAGACCGTTAAAGACTTTTTAGGTTTTGTGCACTCGTGTGATTCAGGACACGATGTACGTTTATTTATCAGGTTGATGGGATCCAGGATGCGTGTGGCGGCCATTCTCTGCTTTTTCGTAGTTAAGCTTTAAGATTTTAAAGAAAGTGTTAAAAAAAAAATTCTATAAATGTAAAAAAAAAAAAAAAGACCATTAAAAATGTAAGGGTAATTAACGAGGTGTGTGTGTGTAGGTGGGCCGTATCGTCTGTGATGACCCGTCAGAACCAGATCCCTACAGAGGATGGCAGTCGGGTCACGCTGGCCCTCATCCCACTCTGGGACATGTGTAATCACACCAACGGCCTGGTGAGTCCCTCCTCTCTCTCTCACACACACTGACACACGTAGGAACACTCACTCTTTACCCCAAACCTTTTACTACAGCTAGAGAGAGAGAGTTTCATTCTCGCTCTCATTTAATCATTTAATCTTGAGCTACTCATACCTGGTCGTTTAACCCGACCCCTGTGTGTAAGTGTTCGTGTGTGTGTGTGTGTGTGCGCGCGTGCTGTACTCGTGCTAGTGTGGCGATCATACACAGTGCGTGTACACACGTTTTAAGATAAAGTAATGCTCTAAAGTAATGTGTTTTTTCCTGCTGATTGTACCCGGACCTCTCTGGATATTTTATTTCTATTCGAATGATTGCGTTCCGCGCCTCGCGCCACAGAGCAATATATGGCTTCGCGTGTGGAAATGCGTTTAAACCCTGCGCTGAATTTCACGTTTCGGATTGCTGGAAATGGGAAGTTATTAAGACACTTAATGAAAGTGTTTTTTTTTTTTTTTTAACCAGTCCCCTGTTTAAGGTTTTAATAAAAATGCATATATATATATATATATATTTATTTTTTCCTCTCCAGTAATAATCTTGTTTATTGCGAAGTTGTGACAAATTGGCCAAGTTTTATTAAATTTCGGGAAATTCCTTTTATCGTCATTTAATTCCTATTTGTTTGTGCACGCTTTAATTTAGTGGCGATGTTTTGAAATGCGTTTACGCGTCTTAACCTGATTACTTCCTTTTCCCGCTCATAGCCTGTGTGGGGAATTTTTCCTTTTATTTTTTTAACACCACATTTCTAGTTAAACACACTCTGCCTTTTTTCAGATTACGACCGGTTACAACCTGGAGGATGACCGCTGCGAGTGTGTTGCTCTGCACGACTATAAAGAGGGCGAGCAGGTGAGTGAGATCCGGCGCTGCGAAATCCTGCACGGCTCATCAATCCGTATCCAGCCGTCCAATCGGATCACAAAGTGATGTTTACCCGCGACGTTTTCCGGGGTTCCCTTCATGCCGCTTAAGGCTGCGTGACGCCCTTATCAGCCGTCGGCCATTACAGGGGCTCGTGGGTAATATCTGAGGCGAGAGCGCGGGAGGATACGGAGGGTGCACACTGACAGGGCCAGGTGGACTCCCGGACTCCCAGACTCCCCCTCTTCTATGAAATGTGAATTATTTGATAAGACTGGCGGAGGCAGCCGAGGGAGGGAGGAAGAGGCCGCCGTGTGGGACGGAGACGGGGGGGAGGGGGGGAGACGAGGACGGGGTGCGAGCGTCTCCCCATGCCAGGCTGTTTGATCCCTGATTTAACAATAGCACTGAGCTCTCTCTCTCTCTCTCTCTCTCTCTTTATCTGTCCCTCTCTGCTCTTTCCGCTATCTGTAAGTGTTGTGAGTGTTATATACGGAGCCTGAATACGTGAGCGGGCTGCGGATCCGCGCCACTGAAATGATGCGAGCGAATTTCTGATAGTGAAGTTATCGTCCGTCTCATCCTGCAAAGGATCGCAACCCGCAGAAACTCGAGGTTTGATCCTCGCACTTGAAAAAGTTCTGTCCAAAAGGTTTTTAATAAGATTTTACTAACAAAAAAAAAAAAACACTTTCGCATTCACTCAGCGAGGGGGAGAAACGAACCGGGGCTGGAAATCGAACCCTTCTGAGTGTGCTCTCGTGATCAGTGATAACGTGACACTGTTATTTGTTAGCAGCTGCACACATTTGATTATTTCTTTTAAAAACCCAGTATTTTATCTACGAAAGCTAACAATCGCTCTTTATTAGAGAATGACGCGTCTTGCTTTGTATCCTTCTACAGTTCCATTTAAGGATATTGCATCATCAGCCTCTCGTCTTTTTCTCTCTCTCATTTATTTGAAGAACAATTGATTGGCAAGAAACCATGAACATTAATTACAGCTTTACCTCTGACACTGGAGACTCCATCCATAAATGATGGCATCTCCTCACCCATCAGAATTTTATTTCTTTTTCGTAGAGCCTTTGTGCTATAACAATGATAACAGATTAAACCTGTATATACTGTATATCGTATGTTATTGTACTAATTCCAATGAATATACTAACTATTGTGTTATTGTAATGTTATGAGTATATTGATGCTCTTTGATGCTTGTTTTTTTTTTTCCTTTCTCCTCCAGATCTACATATTCTACGGTACGAGGTCTAACGCTGAGTTCGTCATACACAATGGCTTCTTTTTCGAGGAAAACGCACACGACCGAGTGAAGATCAAACTGGGAGTCAGTAAGAGCGAGAGGCTGTACGCCATGAAGGCAGAAGTGCTGGCCCGTGCCGGGATCCCAGCGTGAGTAAAAAAAAAAAAGAGTGCAACAGCTTTTACTGCCACTAGGAATAAATACATACTAGGCATAGATAACTTCCTAAAGGTGGTGTAGTGTTTAGCTCTGTGGCCTCCAGGGTCGGGAGGTTGATTCCTGTCTCGGGTCTATGTCGGGTCTTGGTCGTCCCACAGCCCAAAGACATGCAGATTAGGCTAATTGGCGTTCGTGATGGGTCGTTCATGAATGATTCGTTCTTTTTGAATCTTGAATCTTTAACGTGTCTCAGAAGAACGAGTCGTCTCAGAAAGTGATTCGTTCACTTTCTATCGAAAAACCTCCATAGGTTTTGTACAGGAAACAGAATCGAGCGATTCTTTCTCAATGACTCTTCTTCTCCAAATCGTTCGTTCTTTTGTCACGTGACTCCCATAGACGCTTTGCAATGCAATAGATTCAAAAGAACGAACAACTCAGACTGGAAGATATAAGAGGTGAGCTACTCATTCTGTTTATTATAATATGTCTTTAGCTGCATTGTAATATTTTAATTACTGGAAAAATTTGTGTATGTAGATGTATTGGGGGTCTTTCTATTGAAAATGGAACATTTTATTTTATTTCTTATCAAAAGAACGAAATTAACTAAATCACTCAAAAAAAGATTAGTTCCTTTTGATGAACGAGATTCAAAGAACCGAGTCACTAAAATGATTCAAACTTCCCATCTAGTGTGTGTGTGTGTGTGTGTGTGTGTCCCCTGCGATGGATTGGCACCCTGTCCAGGCTGTACCCCTGCCTCGTGCCCAAAGTTTCCTTGATGGGCTACAGCGACCCTGAATACAGGATAAGCGGTATAGACGATGAATGAATAAACATAAAATCCAAAAAGAGGGAATAAAAATATTATTAAAAGCGTCAGATTTGTCACAGATTTAAAATGTTTTTTTCCCCTTTAATTATTTTACTATTTTCTAGTTAATTGTGTTCTTACGAACATTTACAACTGATGACACTTACTTAGTCTTTAACTTTAACTATTTTTCATGGATTTTTGTCTCGTGATTTTCTCTGGTCTGATAAATTACAACCAAAAAATAATAATACAAACTCATTAACTCACACTGAACAAAACCGAATCTAAAGTGAAATCTGAAAAAATAATAAAATGTCTGATGTTTAACATGACTTTGGTTTGTTTTGGGGATGTCTGCCAGTTCCACTCTTCACACACACACACACACACACACTCTCTTTAATGGATCTGAGGTTAAGCTGAATATGCTCTTCTTGAGATAATATTTGGGCGAATCAGGAACCCGGCATTGACTCTGACAGTGTGTGAGGGTTCAACTTCTCCCTATTAAATTGTGTGTGTATGAAGCTCAGGGCACGGCGTAATCTTATTGCTGTGCTGCACAGAAAGGAAAAATGTATTTGCTCTGTAATATCGTCGCCTGGGCATTGTCACATTGATCAATCCGTCGAAAAAAAAAAAACTTCACCTGTTCAAGATTACCTTTTGATTCAACCGTCGTTTTTTTTTTTTTTTTTTTTTTCCCCTGAGCGTTTGCTTGTTGAAATCAGACATGAAAGGGGAGATGTAACGCTCTTCAGTAATTAAGAAATAAATTATAAATGATTTTTAAAAATGCATCGAGTATCTGTCGTCGCTTCAGATCAATCGCTCGTCATGTGACGTGGCTGATGCTGGAGTTAATAAGAAGTTCATCTGAAGACCTGCTTTGATCCTTTTTATCTCTCCAGGTCGAGCGTTTTCGCCTTGCACTGCAGCGAGCCGCCCATCTCGGCCCAGCTCCTGGCCTTCCTGCGTGTCTTCTGCACGACGGAAGGTAAGACCGCGACACACCTGCTGGTTATTACACACGTTTACAAACATTTACCTGATCAGGACGTCGTATGGCACAACGAGTTTGTCGAGAACGCAGTAGATAAAGGCCTGAGGTGCGATTATTACTAATCTTTTTTTTATTTTTTATGATTATTATTATTATTCTCTTTTTTAACCCCTAAACTTGTTTAACGTCTCATCCTGGAACACTCGATCACACACTCATGAGTGACCGCATGTCATTTCAGAGGAGCTCAGGGACTACCTGGTGGGTGACCACGCCATCAATAAGATCTTCACGCTGGGGAACGCCGAGTTCCCCGTCAGCTGGGAGAACGAGATCAAGCTGTGGACGTTCCTGGAGACGAGAGCCGCGCTGCTCCTCAAGACCTACAAAACCTCGTCAGAGGTACAGCGGAAGCAACAAACAATAAAAGAGATGGTTGATACGATGCGGTTATGTATCACGAGTCTTTTACTTTGAGTCCGAAATCCATTTTTTTCTAATAAATTTTTAATTTTGATCGGTTTTCATTTGAGGCAATGAAATGTCGCAGTTCCTCTATAATCCTACAGGTGGTGCACTTCGAACTATTTACAAATTGGCAGGCAACACAACGTCTTAACAAAATCTGAAAATAAAATCAGGATATGTTTAAATATAAATATCGCAGTATAAATTTGATCAGCCCCTGGGTTTCGTGATATTGTATCATTTGACTCCTGATGATTCCTGTGCATAAAGTATAATATACATGTTACAAAGTTGTAAATGAGTAAAATTTCTCATGCTAGAAATTGTTGGGTTGTTGGTTATTAACTACCTTTTTGACATATTGGGATGTTAACCCACTGGGTGTGTGTGTGTGTGTGTGTTTCAGGAAGACCGCTCCATGCTGCAGAAACCCGACCTCTCTCCGCACTCCCGCATGGCCGTGAAGCTGCGTCTGGCCGAGAAGGAGATCCTGGAGCGAGCCGAGGCCAGCAGCCGGGCCAAGCGTCTGCGCTTCCAGAAGCAGCTGGACGACGGCGCTCCTCTGCCCGTGTACGAGGAGAGCGACATCGCGCTGTTGGAGAACGCCGACGCCAAGCTGCCCATCGTCCTGCGCCAGCTAGAGGAGGAGGACGATGACGAAGAGCTAAAGATGCCGCTCCTTAACTGTGAACGAAAGGCGAAACCGAAGGAGAACGGAGGAGAGAAAGCAGACCCGAGCGCACAGAGAACTGAGGATACGTGCAAGGATCGGGAATAGCGAAGTCCGTCACGGCCGCGGATTCCTGCTCTTTATTTATTGTTTTGTTTTACGTGACTGACGAATAGAAGTGAAAGCAATCAAAATGAAAAAAGTCTGTTGTGTTACTTGCGGCTTTTTTTTTTATTTTTTATATTATATATATATACACAACATAGATGTGAATATTTCAGATGTTGTTCCATCGCCATGTTTTTGTTCTAACAGTGCCACCCACTCTATTTTGTTTTTCTTTCTTTTATTTGAAGCAGGTGGCTCCTCCCACTCAGGAGGAAAAAAAAAAAGGCACTGCCTTGTTCAGGATGACTCGGTTAACCCGATCAGATGGCATCTTGTTGCATTTATTAAAAAAAAAAAAAAGAAAAAAAAATCTGTTTTGTTTTAACGTACATAATGTTTCCTTTTACCAGAAACGTCACACGTTTAGCGCTGGGAGCGATGAGGCTAGCGCATAGCACTCGCGCAGTATCCGTGCTTTATGTTTAATGGGTTGAGAAACACGCCGTAGATTAACGATTTCAAACTCCATGCTAAAACTTCAGGCTGTGCGAGTATGTTTAAATAAAAAAAAAAAAAAGTTTTAAATTTTGTAAAATTCTAAATAATTTTTTATGGTTAAGTATATGACGAAGTGGTCCATATAACTCCGCCCCTTCACGAAAATGTCATTGCGGCTGTGTTAGATGGCTGCTTCGTAATTTTGATGTAGGAATAAGTTAGCAGTAGTAAGTAGTTACCGGTGAGTGTCTGGGATCGACTCGCTTTTATAGATTAGAATATCAAAAGCGTTCTGTTGTAGTTTTATTATTTTACTTAAACAGAGCTTCACAGATTCAGAAGTCAAAGTTGCACTAAATTGTTAACGTTCATGTACACAACCTTGTACTTTGCTTGTAAATAGTTACTTTTTTTTCTGATTGTAGCTTTATAGCTAAGAAATCTGAAATATTTTATCCGTCCATAAAGCTAAACCGCATCGTATCGTATCGTAGCTCATATTACTTGTTAGCTACATCGGCACTGGAGCTCAAGTTGAAACCTAAAACTTTTTGGTTGTTATCCAAATCGTAACAACCCAAACACTAAACGTGTTCTCTAATTAGCTCCGTCTGGTCGAGGTGAAAATTGTGTACGTTTATTCTTTTCTTTCATGACCCTGTTACCTTACATAACGCTTGTTCAGTTAAAGTGTTTGCTAGACAATCGTTTTCCTTTATTACGATCTGGATCCTGCTTTGCTCTTGGATTAAATCCCTCCAACAACAACAACAGAAAAAGGACAAAGAAGTCGCTGAGAATGTACTTCGGGGACGTTCAATATATTTTTCTGAAAGCGGTATATATATATATATATATATATTTTTTTTTTTTCCGTTCGGATTGTTGGCCATACTCTGACCGAACCTTATGACGGTTAGATGCTCGAGACTTTACTTGCTGTGAATGTAGTTTGAAATGCTTCGATCTATTCACGAATAACTTCCTCGTGTGAACTTTCCTCGCACGATTGCAGAAGTGATCATGTCTTTAGTGTTTATAACATTTGTTTATTGACGTCAGGAGCCAAACTCCTCACATCGCTAATGTTTGTGGTTCTCTTGAAGCCTTAAAACTGCACTCGCAAGTCCCAAGACTAGGTTTTTCCTACAGTTGTTCTCATTAGTAATTTTATAGAGTGCATCTCATGCATTTAAAACGCAGCTCAAATAGTGCTTTACAACAGAACTATAAAATAAACGGATTTATGTATATAGAGCCAAATAAAATAAATATACTTTCCTCGAAGTGAGAGCAGATTTGGTAAAAAGAAAATGTAAAACTGTGCTAGTCCATATTTTTTAAATAATTGTAAAAAGCATAATGAGTAAAAAGTTTTGAGCTGCTTTTTAAACGTTGCTGCTGATGAACGCTGCTCAATCAGGAGTGCCAGAACGACACAGAAAGGCTGCGTCACTGTTTTTCGATTTGAGGACGGTTGAGTAAAGTGTGATGTGAATGACAGCGTATCAGAAAAGCAGAGGTGTGAGGATAAGGTAAGCTTTGACAACAATAAAAGACTTAAACCTGATGACGTGTGTCGGTTTGTTTCTTGTGGAGAAAAAAGCTTCTTCTAACTTCTTCCAGCTTTCTAACTTCTTAACTTATTCCGCAGCTCGACTCTGATTTTTCATTTTTGTATTGGCCTATTGTGACCTCATATAAGACAAGCCCCTCCTCTCTCTTGTTTCTCAGCTGTGTTGTTAATTTTTATTTACACAGACGCTCTTATCCAGAGTGATTCACATTTTTATCTCCTTATACTGTACATCTAAGGCCTTGCTCAAGGGCCCAACAGGGGCAACGTGGTGGTGGTGGTGGGATGACTGAGCTGCTCCTATCCCTAAAGGGGCGTGGCTTGGCATTTTATAAAGAAGTGAAAACAGGGAGTTTGAGTTATTCCAGCTGGGGCATTAACACACAGCTCTGAGACTTTCTTAAAGAAACCAGTTTGATATGGGACCTTTAATTAAATCTTATAAGATTTGAGAATCTTTTGCTCTTTCTAAGGTCCTTTATCTATCCATATCCACGAACTTCTATAACTGATAGATTCCATCAGGAGCACAGAGAAGCCTTTTTGGGAAAAGATGTTTAATCCCGCAGGATTCATCTGAAGATGTTAAGGTCCTCCAGTACACAGACTGTCGTTTGATGATGACGTGAGGTCCGTTGTCTTCCTCCAGTGATAAGAACAAGGGTTGGGATTTTATCTAATGTATTTTTTTTGCCCCTTACCACCATTACGAATTTATTAAAGAAACATTATCTTGAATCATTTAATTCGGGGCAATTAAATTTTGAAATACGGCATTCATTATTCATGGGCTTGGAGATAAAGCCCCCTTTAATCCTTGAATAGATTATTATAATGGGCAGAAGGGTGGGCAGTGGTAAACGGGGGCAGCGCCGCACTTGTCCGGTGTGGTTAGGATTGCTCGTGTCACATCTGAGAGCAGGCGTGTGTGCTGCTTCCACGGCCTGCACCAAAGGAATCTGGCTCATGAATAAAACACCCGCTCTATTAATATACAATGTGCCTGCGTGCATTCAGACGGAAACCTTATTGTCATGCACGTATTTACCAATATGTCTCGCGTCCTTCGTCCGAGCGCGTCAAGCTGTTGAGCCGGAGGTTCTGAGGTTGGCTGTTGATCTGTTCGGTTTCAGACAAAATCTTGACCTCAGATACTTATATGGAACTGATTCCCTGTTTTGACAAACTGTGATCTGACAGCTGAGTGAAATTTTTTTCCCCCTCCATTTTCATTGAGCGAATTTATAAAAAGTTTACAGCCTTGTGTATTAATGGACGTTCTTCTGCAGTTCATGGGCTGGTTGCACCAGCAGAGGTTATGTCAGGTCATCTAGTATGTCGGCCCGTAACTTTATTTATTCATACTTCTTCAGGACTTATTTTGTCTCGCATCCGATATGATTGAAATTTAATTGAAATATAGCTCATTAACATATCTATTAATGGAGTGCCTTCTCATCATTGTCCGTTTTACTGCGAAGCGAAAAAAGGGCGAAACTTTCAAGCCATTGTGTGGTAGTGTGGCATCCCTGTACGATTTCATAACAGAAAAGCAATATGGGCAGATCATGCCATTCGAAGACTATCGGTGAACATTTAAGGAAGAAATCATAATGTTACCATTACAGCGGTTTCTCGACGCAAGAATTTAATCTGTTACGGAGGCGAGTTCTTAAGGCGAAATTTTGTATAGGAAAATAATGTAATGTAAATGCAGATTGTCCATTCGAGCCACCCAATAATATTACCAATATTACCAATTTCCAACATTATAATCATATTTTCGCATATAAAAACAATTGAAACTGGAAGTGTCTCCTTTTTTTTTTTTTATTGCTACCGTCCTTGCTAACATTCTTGGTGCTATTCCTTCATTAAATGCAAAAAACTCATGTCGCTTGACTTTTCACTGATGCAAACAAATTTTGAGTGGCTCCCAAACATATGCGCCATTTAGCCGGTGTTTGGTTCATTCGCTTGTATGCCGAGCAAATTTTCTTGCAAAATTTAAGTTCTTATGGCAAAAATTCCTTAAAGCCGCCGTGTGTTTGTATGTCAAGGTACCAGATAGTAACCTTATACATTATTAAAACCTGGAAGGACAGGGCACTGTCAACTTTGCAAAAAAGAAAAAAAAAAATTGTGGTCATGTTTAGAGATCAAATGACAAAATGACAGTAGAAATCAGAGCTATCTTTAATAGTGAAAGTAAAACTTTTTCATACACACACACAGACAATGTAATGAGCACACATTGGGACTAAACAGTTTCATAACAGCTTCCATAAGAAAACCACTTGCTAGTGAGACTCGTAAGGAAACAGGCTTCAGTTTGCTAGAAAGCATAAAGATTGAACTTTGGAGCGATGGGAAAAGGTCATGTGATCTGATGAGTCCAGATTGAGCCTATTCCAGAGTGATGGGCGTGTCAGGGGAAGAGGGGAAACACATGAAGCGATGCACCCATCATGCATAGTGTCCACTGTATAATCCTCTGGAGACAGTGTTATGATCTGGGGTTGCTTCAGTTGCTCAGGTCTAGACTCAGGTCTAGAACGTTATGTGGTAATAAAATGAAGTCAGCTGATGACCTGAATGTACAGAATGACCAGGTTATCACATCTATGGAGTTTTTCCTGATTTTCCCTAATAGCACAGATTTATTCCAGACCTCAAACTGTAAAAAAAAAAAAAAAAAAAAAAAAATGGTTCTGAATCATTTTCACATATGAATGGATGAATAGACGACCACACTGTAATCAAAGTCCTTCTCCTGCTCTGTCCATGTCAAATTTAGAAAGATCCAAAAACGCAGCTTGTCCTATTACGTTTCATAAAGTTGTTCACATGGAGCCGTACAGTCATCTTGTACACTGTTATGATATTAACTAAATCAACAACAACAACAACAGGTAAATTGATTAAAACCCTTGTAGCCATTCATTCATTCATTCATTATAGCTGGCTGCTTTAAGTGCTCCCACTGCACTCGTAACTGCTAAACCGTGAGAAGAATGGAACCGTGCGTAGACGTTGTATCGCTGCAGAGGACATATTAGGCTGCGTGTGATATAAAGTGGTGAAACTAGTGAAAACGTTATTTTTACAGTGAGAACAGTAGAAAAACCGCTCTTAATAGCACTGAAAGTGTTAAGGCTGTGTCATGGTAGCCGCATGTAGTTCTGCGAGCGCTGCAGGCGGTTGGAGCGTTCTCCACTTTGAGTCTGAGATGTTGTTGGACTGCGCACGGCCTGTGGTTTCCACGCAGGCCGTTTAAATGCTTCTCATGCTAACGGTAACATATAAAAAGCGCATGAACTGCAATGGCACCTGCTGTCTGTTTGTTTGAAGTGGTCACCATTAAGCGTTCGCGTTTCCTCTCGTCTACTGCTCATCGGCTTCTTTTTTTTTCTCTTGAGAAAATCTCCTTTTTCAAGACTTACTGTATGAGGTTGAGTGTAAACATCTAGTGTACTGAAATGATTCACGGTTTTCAGATAAATGTTCTAGGGGCTGGGTTTGCTGTGTGTGTGTGTGTGTGTGTGTGGTGTGTGTGTGTGTGTGCGCATGTTTGCGGGGTTGTATGTGAGGAGAAAAAAAAACGAAGAATGTGAGAGCTAAATATATGTATTTATGTGGTGTGTGAGTGCGAGATTCTGAGAATGATGAGACTTTTCAGAGAGTGAAAAAGACGAATGCAGAGACGAATGGTTGTATTCATGCCTACAGATATACAGTACAGGACGACCATGCAGACTGCACCATCTGTTAGTCTAAATAAACACTCCTCCACTCAACTATCCACCATCTATTCATCTAATCAAATATATGGTCCATCTATTCATCCATCCATCCATCCATCCATCTAAACAACCAGCCATCCAGCCAAACATCCTTTCACCTCATCAACTATACACCATCCATGCAACCATCCATTGGGCTGATAAACTAGCCATCCATCTATTCATCCTATCAATCTAGCCATCCATAAATCCATTTATCCATCCAAAATGCGCCCACGTGTCCCTTCAATACCATCCATCCATCCATCCATCCATCATCTCATTTGTCCAACTGAAAATCGTGCCACACATCCAGCCAAATAACCAACTAACCAGCTCATGTGTCAATCATCCACCCAAACAGTTACCTCAGTGGGAAGAGATCACTGCAAAGCTCACCTCATAGTATTGTGTTACTGCGTTAGCATCAGACTCAGCTACAAAGTGTGACACAATGTTTGAAGGTGGAACTGTATATACTACTACAACTGCAACTAATAATAACGATAATAATAATATAGTGGAACCTCGGATTGCGAGTAACCTAGTTTGTGAGCGTTCCGCAAGACGAGCTAATTTTTTAAAATAAATTTTGACTTGATAAACGAGCGAGTCTTGATATACGCGTACCAAATATCATCAAGTATCATGTGGCACGCATGCGCTTCTTGTTTTGACGCAGAGTGTTACGTGATCACAACTGAGCCAGTGGTTCTTCTCTGTATCACGCTGCGGAATTGTGGCTAATCGTCCTCCATGCTAGGTCTCAGTGCACATGCGTCACTTGTATAGTCAACTTCCGTGTGCGAGTGTACTGTTTACTATAGCATTGTGACCACGTGTGTGCTCTTAAAGCGTCTTAAAGTGACAACGTACACATACACACACACACACACACACACACACCAGTTTACCAATAGAGACTCTCACTTAACCAAGCACACGCACACACACACACACACACACACACACACACACACACACACACACACACACACACACAACAGTTTACCGA
>JAQMYJ010000005.1:26268735-26273735 GCA_030014305.1 Clarias laeviceps
TATATATATATAGTGGCTTAGTGGTTAACATGGTCACCACGCACCTTCAGGGTTCAGGTTCAAGTCCCACCTCTGGTCTGTGTGCATGGGTGTTTGCATGTTCTTCCTGTGCTTGGTGGGTTTCCTCTGGGTTCTCCAGTTTCCTCCCACAGTCCAAAGACATGCACATTAGGCTAATTGGTGTTCCCAAATTGCCCGTAGTCTTTGAATGTGCGTGTGTGTGTGTATGAGTGTGTGCCCTGCGATGGATTGGCACGGTGTCCAGAGTGTCCCTGCCTTGTCCCCTAAGTCTCCTGGGATAGGCTCCAGGCCCCCCCGCGACCCTGTACACAAGATGATGGTAAAAAGGGAAAAAAAGTGAATCAATAAATAAAAGGTTATATTGACTCTATACTAATTTATAAGGATTTTTGACCAAATTGCCTTAAATTCATTACCAGAACACTGTCCTTATTGAGTGTAAAAATTCTTTTTTCCAATAAAAAATGAATAACATTTGGTGAAATGAACTCACCTAAACCTCATGATTTTTTTCGAGCCACTTGTTGTTGCTTCAAGTCTTTTATGTTGTTGTCGGGGGTGTTTTGTGCTGTTAGAGCAACATACAACCACGAACCTCTCTCAGGAATACTAACTTTAACACCAAACACCAGAATCAATACACACATCAGAAACATATTAATATACACATATTTAATGTGCTTCAGGTGAGAGTTTTCCTTTAATACAGTACAGTAGTTCTGAGATGGAAGAGATCATCTTGTGTGTATACCTGCTTACCTTCAACAAGACAGTCACATACAGAAATATTGGCACCCACAGACGTTACAAATCACAGCACTAAAACAACCACTGGGGCGGCGCCATAACAGGGGCAAAGCCAGTCACGTTACTCTATGGTTTGAGAGCTTTTTTTTACTTTCATTCCAGCTACAACAAAATAGAAAAAAATATAATATATTACCTATGTTACCTAATTAATAATTTTTTTATTAAAAAGTTACCAACCAAATTGTCAGAAATGTCAAAAAATGTTCCTGTCACCTTCTTCTCATTTTTTATTTTTATGTTTATAAAAAAGATTTATGTCCATAGTTTGTTAAACCTTATTCTATTTGTCTGTTGTATAACCTTTCATATCTTTCAGGGGAAATATATACACACACACACACACACACCACACACACACACATAGTGAGGAAAATAATTATATAAGTTTACCTAGAGTTTACAGTTTTATTGTAAGGGATAGAGACAGAATATCAACCAAAGATCCTGAAAATGAATTTATAAATTGATTTGCATTAATCAAATCATGACTTAGTACTTAGTGGAGAAACCCTTGTTGGCATGCACAGACATAAAACGTTTCTTGTAGTTGGTTACCAGGTTTGCGCACATCTCAGGAGAGATTTTGGTCCACTCTTCATTATAGATCTCCTTTAAACCCTTATGGTTTCTTGCCTGTCACTTGGCAACTTGAGGGTTCAGCTCCCTCCATCAATTTTCTATAGAATTAAGATCTACAGACTGAGACTGGCTAGGCCCCTCCATGACCTTAATCTGCTTCTTCTTGAGCCACTCCAACTACCACCCATCTTCAGGAGGATCTCATCCAAGATTTTACAATACATGTCCATTGTGGCAAAGTCTGCCTGTACCTTTAGCAGAGAAACAGCTCGAAAGCATGATGTTTCCACCTTGACTGTAGCGATGGTGTTCTTCAACCCTTCTCTGTTCATTGGCAAACTTTAGATGAGCCTGTACATGTGCCTTCTTGATGAGGATGACCTTGCGGTGCTGAAGGATTTCAATCCAATTAATAAAATGATAAAAATAATAAAAATATATTTAAAGTTATAAATATATATTGTAATGCTTTTTTCTAAATACAGTATTTATTTTCAGTACGTTTCTTAAACAAAAACTTTCATCATTTATTATCCTTAAATAATTATGTTAAATAAATAAAATGTAATTATAAAATGTATTTTAATAATTAGAGATCATTTTATCATTTTATAATCGATCAAGTAATTCCTTTACTATTTACAAAAAAAAATATTTTAACTAATTATACTTTTTTAATAATTATTTGTGCTGTTTAAAAGGATGTTTTTTCATTATTATTATTATTATTATTATTATTATTATTTTAAATCCATGCACCACCAACACCATCTGTTTCAGAGGACAATAAGAGACTTTGTTAGTAGATTTTTTTCTTCTTTTATTAAAGTCACTTCAAGTCAGTGAGGTGGAGAAAGAAAACTGAAAAGAAAAAAGTTTAAGACAGTTTTAATATATTATTTTGCAAATTGTGAGCATTGAGATTAACATTATCATGTATTCTGTACATGCTGTTTTTGTCCAAAACTTTACTAGCTTGCTGTTTATGATGTAACCTTTATTTCTGACATTCTAATTTATTTTCATTTCCGGCACAGAAAATAAAGCAAGGTATTTTGAATATAAAATATTTTCTGAGTGTGTAATTTGATTCACACTAACACCCCCCGACACACACACACACACACACACACACACACACTGTCGTTTCCTCAGAGCCTTATACAGCTGTTAGAGATTCAAGAAAACCCAAACTGTGATGAAACACTATCACACAAGAGGTTGGCGTTTCTGCTGGAGATCTGCACATCTCTTCTCCGTCCTTTAATCCGTGCGAGTTGTCAGCTCCAAGCTCTGAGCGTGTAGGTCTCGTCGAGTGCAGAAAGTGAACTCCGCAGATTGTACTTACATGTTGGAGGTTCTGACTGTAGATGGAGGTAGAAGTATTAAAAGCTTATGAAGTTCTGCGAGCGAGTGTATCCCAGCTTATCTGATTATTCTCTCTGATAGGATGGCCTTCCTACTTTCTACATCTCTCTCTTTCTCTCTCTCTCTCTTCCCTAACAATCCTCTGGTTTCACGTGATGTCAGGCCTGGCGCAGTTTCCAAGCAGCTCTGTTCCTCTAAACAAAAACAGCCGATTAGAGAAGCACCTATGGGACGGATATGAGAAAAAAGGCCAGGACTGAAAAGGTAGCTAATCGTTGTAAATGCTTGTCTTTGGCAGTGCTCAAATTCTCCATCTGTTGCCAAGATTTTGCATGCTGTATTTTCTCTCTCTCTCTCTCTCTCTTTCTCTCTTTCTCTCGGGATCCGGGGAATCGAAACTCTATTCCGACTGCCAAGCAAACTGATTTAGTCACACTTTGCTGCTATTTTTCTTTTCAAACAATCACATGTAATGAGTGAGTGCTTAAAAAACTCTCCAACCCTGTCTCTGATCACCAAGAGAGTTTTAAAATGGCCGCCAGACCCAGAGTGAACTACAGTAGGTCCATCATGGTTCCTTGTCACACACATCTTTCTCCTGTATTGGAATATTTTTATTCCATGGTCCTGTTGAATTCTCAATTCTGATTGGTGTTGATTAAGCGTCTCTCACGGTCGTGCAGATTCAAATCGCAGGTTTATATTAATGTCCATGTTTGAGCCACATAAATATTGACATTTAGCGTTTTTGTGGAATAAGTCGTCACTTTTAGTGGTAAAGGTATGAGTTTTCCCCAGATGGAAAGTCTTCAGGACTTCAACACTTGCTCTATAACCTGTTTTTTTTTAAAAGGGTAGAAAGAAAGCCTAATGCGAAAATAATGATTTATGAGAACAGGATCGAACCCCCTCCTTCATCACACCACCCTGCTGTTGATTATTTTTCCATAACAGAATAATAGCGAGTCTTATTTTATATATTTTATGGCTAAAATGCACATTGTTCACGCTATATGGTATTGTTTTGAGAACACAGCTGTCTTTTGAAGAATACTCAAAAAAAATACTTGTGAAATTACATAATACACTAGGTAGGGTTGGTACTGTAACTAACAGGTCCAAGTTTTATGTAGAACTTGGGAACCCGAGTTCCCTTTAAAAAAAGATTCAAAGTAGAACACTGGGGGACAGACAAAATCATTTTGAGGATTTTATTTTATGGTTCCTTTTTACATGTATTTTTTTTCCCAAAGGTAATTTCTTTCTACATGCTTCCTTTTTATATCTGATTTCTTTACACATGAGTAATTTCTTTTCACATAATTCCTTTAACACATTAATTTTTTACTTGATAATTTTTCACAATCCATTTTTCACATTTGTTTTTTTTTCACTCGACTTAATTTATTTTCATTCAATTTATTTTTCACCTTGAATTTGTTCCCACTTGATTTACTTATTTTTTTTTACATATTTTACATATGTCAGTTCTTTCCACATAGTTCATTAATTTACACAATATTCATTTCACATGCCATATTTTACATGTGTTTAGATGTTTTTCACTTATCCACCTGATTCATGTATCACCATTTTTTATATTCACAGATTATTTATGTTTACATTTTTTACAATAAATTTTTTTTTTCATATGTGAGGTTCATTCCTTTATATACAAATACAAGGCCGTAACGTCCATGAATGACGATCCTGGCCGAGGTGGCTCAGAGTCCACTGCAGTTGTTCCTGCATTCAGTGAGTAGAAGACCTGATCCTTAAGAATCAATGGATTGAAACTGGCGAATGAGGCGCAACTGTCTGTGGAAACTGTACACACAATCATTCACCAACACCACTTGCACGTTACAGGAGTTATTACAGTCCTGACTTCACTTCAAGCCATTTCCACGTTTGGGCCACTACAGGAGTTCCTGGGAGGCCAGCGTTTCAGACGTGAATCAGGGTGTCTGATCATTGCTCCGGCTTTTTGTAGCTTGATGGTGTCCAAGCACTAGTGAAATGGGATAAATGCATCAGTGTAGCAGAAGATTATATAGAGAAATAAAGGGAGTTTTTACTCTCATAACTGGGACTTTTGATTGTGATTCTGCACAATCAAAAGCCCCAGTTTATTTCACTTTTTGTCATTTGATTATCTTTCCTGATTCATCTAAACATATTAACATTAAACCCTAATAAAGAATTTTTAAAAAATAATTTAT
>JAQMYJ010000005.1:26278735-26290073 GCA_030014305.1 Clarias laeviceps
TTCAAGGCTATATATTTTTAGAATATACGTATATCTTTCAAGTTAAAAATTAATAATAATAATAATAATAATAAAAGTTACATTCCCTTTTCCCCCTTCTATTATTAATAATATTGACGCTTTGCACCTTAATGAGACTTTTATATTTTCCCATTAGATTATGTCGTAAAACATATAAAGTTTTAATGAATGATAAACAACTCTTTTTTTTTTAGAAGAAAAACAAGACAAAAGCAGCCTGACTCATGAAGTCTCACGTCTTGTTTTGAAAATGATTTCCTGCACTAATATCATGCATTTAGAAGAAAAAATATATATAAATATGTTTTAGTGTTTTATCTCTTATTTGATTTCAATCCATTTTAAAAAGAAATGCATGAACTGGTTATGTACTATTTTTAATATAACTATTAATAATCAATATTTTTTTATTTGCTCGTGCATGGGAAAGCTTGTGCAGCTACCGGGCTACAGTCTTGCATTGAGTGTGAATTTTATTAATTTTATTATTTTTTTTAATGATTTAGATTCTAAACAGATGAAATGCAGAACGTGCTACAGCTGGACTCCATGTGTTCGTTGTATATGAGAGTACGAGTGTATTACTGTATCAGTGTGTCAGTGTTATCGTTCAGGGAGGACCGCTTTCTTTTTGCAACATGACCCTGAATCAAAACACATACACAGTAATAATGACAACAATAATAATAATAATAATAATGATAATAATAATAATAATAATAGTAATAAATAAATTAATGTGCAAATCAAACTTTCAAAACAATTTCCAAGCGATTTATCTCACTTTCTTAATTTTTGATATCTCTAAACGTCGAACACTCCATTAGAACACACCGTTTTCTTTTTCAGATTTTAACATTTCTGAAAGCAAAAGCATGCGAATGTCACACAGTGCTCGACGACCTTAAAGCCCTCTGTGACCTTAAAGCCCATATCGAGGATTTCAAAACGTCAGGGACTGATACAGAAATGATTTGAAGCTGCTTTAAGGAAACAGACGATCCAGTTGCAGCCAGATGTTAATGATTTATTGCACTTTTTTGTCTCTCTCTGGGATATATACAATATGTACATGTAGCACAGCAGGACCACCTAGTGCTTTCTTTTTCTGTTTTTTTTGTGTGTTTTATAAAAAACAAAAACATATCGTAGAATGAATTCCCTTCTTTTAAAAATGCATTGACGAATTTAATTCGCAAATCACTTAAATCTGCTGATTGTTCTGATCTTTTATAAGCATGTTTATTATAATTTATGAACAAACGTCTGATATTCTCAATGACTCAACATCGCCGACACAGGTCTCTGAAATCGTGTGTGTTTTTCGTCGACGGTGAAGTAACGTGTTCCGTCTGTTATTGCATTATACGCTGTACAAGCACTACTTGCACTACTCTAAGTAGCACACACACATACACACACACACACACACACACACGCACAAGCACGCATGGCAGTAGTTACAAACCAAACCAACCATCATCATTTTTTTTGACTTAAAGGGGGTTGGGAGGCAGAACTCAATCGCTCATACACTCCACATGTCTTATTAGTGCCTTTAGTACTTTTCATACTTTCAGTACTTTTAATGAACAACCAGAGAGTGAAAAAAACAGTGTTTTTTTTTACATGTGCTGTTCCACTGGCCAGGTGCTGGCAGATACTCATCAGAGATTAGGAGCTTAGGTCTTGTGTGTGTGTGTGTGTGTGTGTGTGGTTTAGAATACATTTTAGCTGAACCCGACAGCATAGATGAGGATGATACAGTGTGGCCTTGTTAAGTGTGTGTGTGTGTGTATTTGTGCGTGTATATGATTTAATTTACCTTTACATATTGATACTCAAACATGAATATTTGAAAGCATGCCTGTTTTACAAGTGTGTGTGTGTGTGTGTGTGTGTGTGTGTGCACGTAAATATCTGCAGTTCAGCACGTTTGACTCAATTCTGTGAACGGCTTGTGTCTGCAAGTTCCATTTCAAAGTGTGTGTTCGTGTGTATATAGGTGTGTCTGTGTGCAAATTTATATGTGTGTGTGTTTGTATGTGTGTGTGTGTGTGTGTGTGTATATAGGTGCGTCTGTGTGTAAATATATATACGTAAGTGTGTGTATGTCTGAGTATGTGTATCTGTGTATGTGTGTGTGTATGTCTGTATGTGTGTGTGTGTGTGTGTGTGTGTGTGTGTGTGTGAAGGTTCAGGTTCAGAAGCGAGTTCTCAACCCGAGCACATCAGTAATTTTACTGGCTTACCCTGAGGTTGTGTGCGACATCATTACACACACATACACACACACACACACACACACACACACACACACACACACACACACACACACACACACACAGGCTCATAAATCCACTCAGTTATGAATGTGGTTTGAAATATGAGCAGTGTGTCTTGGAAGCTCTTTAACATGCGCTGAAAACAAGACACTGCTTTTCACTTTTGCGTTTTTATTTTTTGTCCTTTTATTTTACATTTCATTTCATTAGTCTCTGTGTGTTACGTGTGTGTGTGTGTGTTAATATGTGTGAGTGTGTGAGTTTGTATAGGGTATTGTATAGAATGATTCTCCAAGTGCTAACAAGCGTGATGTTTTTATCACCGTGACGTGGAGCAGAGTAACTCGAGATGCGGAAATCAGATTCTGTTTGTCTCCGAGGTGGTAAATTTGGGGATTTAAAAAAAAAAAAAAAAAAAAAAAACTTTTCCTGCGAATGCGAGAACATTTTAATATTTCCCATACTTGGGGATTTATTTATTTATTTATTTATTTATTTATTTTTATTCCCTTTGCATTTATTTATTTAATTTTAATTGACATTTTTTTAGATTAACAATTTTATTTTATTTTTCATATAACATTTGAATATCATCAAATAACATTTAATGCCGCTCACTATGACATGATAGTACAGTTTAAAATGTATGACAAGGACACACACACACACTTCATTTAAGTTAGCTTTAGTTCTGTATATTTGTATAAGGACTGTATGCTTTGCGTGAGTGTGTATTAACTGTACATGATCTCTCTCTCTCTCTCTCTCTCTCTCTCTCTCACACACACACTCTGAGAAAGTCTAATCCATGAATTCTGAAACATAAACCCTAAAAGAAGACTTTGCACCATCTTGCAGGTCAGAGACTTTTGAAATCGTTTGGCACGAGACCAGAAAAAAAACAAAAAAACACCAAAGCGTGTCCTAATACGCCTGAGCCTGCCGCCGCTCGGCCGGAGCCAGAGAGTGAATTTTGTGCCGCGACGATCTCCCAGTGGAGATGAACAGAATAGAGAGAGGTGGGAGAGGAGAGATTGTGGTGTGTTTAGTGTTGTAGTGTTTTTTGGCCGTGTGCTGCTAGGGGGAGCTCTGAGCCTGTCACAGGGGGGCAGAAAAACATTATAAAAACATGCTTCCTAAACGCTGTGTATGAGGACGGGGTGGAGGAGGGGTGGCGAGGGAGGGGTGCGGAGGGGTAAGTTGGCTGAACTTCTAGGCGGTGGCTTTTTGACGACTCTGCATAGATGCTTCAGATGATATCGACATCAACACGCAGAGTTCACAGCAAACTGTCAACGTCTCTGAGCAGCAGCTGCTCTCACGCCGATCTCATCATCCTCATCTCTCTCTCTCTCTCTCTCTCTGCTCGTCTGTTTATAATTTTTAAGTCAAGACATGGGTTCATTTTCTTTTTGTTATCCTTCCCATTAAAAGAGAAGGGAAGTCAGAACTAGGTAAAGATTTGAAAATAACATCAGGACCTCGAACCGTCGGCGTCCTTGAACGCTGCGTCGTTAAACAAATAGCATCCTGATAAACAGTGTTCACTTTCCTTACTTTATTTCTTTTTTAATTTGAGTTCGTCTCCTTTCCTGCACAATTACACTCTTTTGGTCTTGCACCAAAAAAAAAAAAAAGTGCCTGAAGAATTTGTTTGTTTTTTATTGGTAAAAAACGTCACTAAATGAATGCAGAGGCTCATAGTGAAGAGTTCAATGCCTTAATAATAATAATAATAATAATGTAAAAAATGAGCGTTTCATTAAACTGCTTTTAAAGAAAAAAAACCTTAGGATTTTCAGGAAACTCCTAAAACCTTTCAGTCCACGATTCCCCAGATGGTAAGCAGTGCATAAATGTCCAACGTCAATAAAGAACCAATAAATGTGTCATAAATGTCTTGCATTAATAGAAATATGAAATGAAATATTTAAGGGTTGACGCAAGGAAGGAAATTATTCTCTCTCTCTCTCTCTCTCTCTTCTCTTCCTCTTTTCTTCTTCATTTATTTAAACCGTTCGAACCCTCTTCTGCTCTTACAGTGAGATCCAAACTGATCTGAGTCCAAATAATCCAAACTTAAACTCATGCAACCGCTCAAAGCAACATTTATAAATGCGTAATAAACGTGTAACAGATAATACAGAACACTTCTGCAGCTCCAAATCTCTCGCTCTTTCTTTCCACTTTCTTGAATTTTTTTTGCATGTAAAGAAAAAAACTTTCCACTTCTTCAGAATCTATATAGAAGGAAGAATAAATAGCAATAAATAATAAGAAAACATGCCTTGATTAAATTATTAAAAACTGCAACATGTTTATAAACATGTAACACAAAATATACATTAAACTGTAAGCAGTGTCTCAACGTCTATATTTGTTTTTGATGTGAACAGTAATAAACGTGTAATAAACGTGTTACGCGCTCCTATCTTGATATATTTATTTCAGCATCCACATGTCAAAAAAAAAAAAAAAATCATTCTTATGTATTCAATTTGCAGCTTGTCAGTTTGACGGTGTTGTGTTCCGAACACCCCCCCCGCCTCCTCCCATCCACTCTCTCTCTCTCTCTCTCTCTCTCTCTCTCTCACTTTTCTCTCTATCTATATATATATATCGATTTTCCAATCCTGTCTATATTTCTATCTTTTAAACCTGTAACCTGTGCACATCTTCAAGCTGTAAAATAAATAAATAAAAGGATTCAGATTTTGGTTTCTCTATCCCTCAGAGAGCCGACGAAACCAGGAAGACGCCATGCGCTAATAACGCGAAGGCGCAAAGTGAAGTGTATCGTACGTGCCTAACGTCGCACGCGTTGATGATTTCAGATCGTCCACATTAACGTGTGGAAAAAAAAAACAAGTCATGTGGTCTCAAAAATTTTTCATTTGCATTCGTTTTGTTTTTAGACACTTTTCAGAGAACTTGACGCTCGTCATGAAGCCACAGCGGCTGTCAGCTTGTCTTGTTTTTTTTTTTTTTCTCTCTCTTTGATTTGTATTTTTCTTTTGCTTTCTTTAAAAACAGACATGAAATGTATTAATAATATAAATATCTTACTGTTAAGGAAGTTTAGAGCATCAGTGTGTACTCTTATCTTTCTTCTTGCTTCTCTCTCTCTATCTCTCTCTGTTCCTTTCTTTCTTTTTTCATCTTCTTTTCTGCCGCTCTAATTGCTGCCACTTTCAAAAAATAAACAAACAAGATATTTACTGGACATTTGAGCGTTTATTGGTGCTGAAGTGCAAACGATAAAGTAGAAGCTTGAAACTTAAATTTTTTTTTGGACTGGGGCTTCATTGTTCTTTCTATCTAAATAAATAAATAAATGTGACTCGAAAAAGAAAGATAGAGAGAGAGAGAGAAAGAGAGAGAGAGATCCTGTAGGCTTTTCCCCTGGAACAATGGCCAGATTTCTGCCTGGTGATTTTGATTAATACGCTCGCAAAGTCCTGTAGGTTTTCATATGCCTTTTGTTTGCATGGAGAGAGAGAGAGAGAGAGCGAGAGAGAGAAAATGTGTGTGTGTGTGTGTGTAACTGTGCAAACGTGCTTTTTTTTTGTGTGTGCTCTCGCTTTCTGATGTCACGCGAAGAAGCAAGAAGCGTACCGCGCGTCCGTGTTTAACAGATTGACGTCCGACAGCTGGCTTGAATCAGAGTGGCCCTGAGCATGGAAACACTCCCTGTGTGTGTGTGTGTGTGTGTGTGTATGTCTGTAGAAGTGTGTGTATGAGTATGAAAGTGAAGAAATGCTCCAGCATCTTGTATGATATTATACGCACATCCTTTACGTCTCCTCCATAACCTCTACACGTTCCTGTCAGGAAAATCCAACATGGCCGCCTTTACATGTGCAAAGAAGTGTTTTTTTTTTTTTTTTCTTGCGTTCACACACTCGCTCTTGCTCTGAATATGAACTGAGTATGTATAAGTCGTTGACGTTGTACAGTAAGACTCCCAGATCGAGTGTCAGCAAAGCGGTGCCGTGTTCCCGGTGCGTTCATCTCCATGACGACCGATTTCCTTTCATTTATATATGTTTTTGAAAATTTTGATATTAAAAACCCTGCAGCTGTTGGTTACAGGTCCTGTATTGTATCGGTTTCTTTCAAGGCTTTACAATCAGAAAAAAGGGTACTAACTAGTACAGTTCCTATAGTGTTTATGAAGTGCTAGTCGTAAAAACTTACAACTTTTATACCTTTACTTACTTATCAATGACCTCGATAACATCTGCATCTCAAAGGTACTCTGTGTCCCCAGTTCCAGGTGAAAGATACCTATTCAAGGTACCCGTTGAGTACCCTTTCAGTAGATTTCCTCCTGTACATTCTGACCTTGTACTTGGCATCTTTTAAACAGCGGTACTAACGGTACCAAATGAAACAAAGCATGCATGGTACCTCCTGAGCAACAAGCACAGGTTCTTTCCTTCTATTTCTCATCCTGGTTTTTGTCATGCTAGTTGTAGTCTTTACGGCTTGTTTTAAATTGAACTTTAACTGCTTTCTTCACACGAAGATGAGGATACCAAAGGTACCAAAGGTCTACGCTTTATTGTACCACCTGTTCAGCATCATAAAGGAAAAAAAAGATTATAATTGCTTTTCATCCATGACTCATTTTTTTGTATTTTTTTAAGGATGCCTTTAGAGCTTAAATATATATATTTTTAGAGATACTAAAGGTACCAAAGATGTACTAAAAGATATTACTGCCAAAGTCATAAGAACAGGACAGATTAGTACCTTATTTCCTGCGTTCCTCTGAATGATTTTGTCTTTGTGGCTTTTTTATTATTATTATTTTCATTTTAAAGACGCCTTTAGAACGTTAATTTGACACAATCATACCAAAACAGTCACAATCACGAGTACACTTTAGTACCCTTTCTGAGAGCTTATGTGCGTTAAATTTTATTTTAAGTTTTTAAACATTGTAAAAATGCCTTCATAGATCTAATGCAATTACAAAATGTGAAGCCTTATGTAATAGGACCACCTGAGTCGCAAGCACAAGTACAGTTTAGTACCCTTTCTGAGAGTTTGTATATATTTTATGAATAAAAAAGATTATATCTTCATGTTCTTATCACCTTGAAACATATACTTTAAAGTATACGCTTGATAGAACCACATGAACCACAGTTCGTTTAGTACCGTTTGTACCTGCTTTTCTCAGGCCTTCTTATTTAATTATTATTTTAAAGGACCTTCTTAATTCCTAACTTCCCCTCTAATGTGTCTTTTCACGTCAAAAAATGAACAGTAAAGGTACCAAACATGTACACACACACAACAGATCCACAAGCACTAGTACACTTTAGTACCCTTTCTGAAAGCGTACCTGCTCTCATTCCTCAGGTTTGTCTTCACGACTAACATTATTTTAAAAAAGGATTTCATTTGACCTTTAACGGAACTTCAAAAATGCGAGTACTAAAAAGTACCGAACGTCTACGGGTGATGGTTCTACACCTGAATGATTTTAGGACAGTGTGTGCGCTCAGATTCAGGTCTGTGAGAGAACAGGAGCGAGGGATCACGGAGCGTCTCAGCTGCTCCGACTCGGAGACTCCGACTCTAATGTAGGTTACGGACTAATGACGGCCTAATTAATTCCTGATAGATTCCAGCGAGATTCCATGTTTGATTCCCTGCACCCACACACACACACACACACACACACACACACACACACACACACACACGTAAAAGCGAGTGAGCTAGCCTCGTTATCTCTCCTCTGTCCTGTTTGCTTGTTGTCCTTCTGTCTTTCAATGCCACCTCACATCTTAGTCCCGTCCTCAGCTTCCCAGATTAAACCCCTCCCCCGCTCCCCAATTTCCTCTTTGCATCTTTTTTTTCCCACGTTTTTCGTCTGCTCCCGGGACGGAGACGGTGAAAAAAGCCGTGCACAGACAGTAAACTCCAGCTTTTATAGTTTGATTAAAGTTTTTCTACGGCTTTCATTCTCCGCAGACGGTTTTTTTTGCCCCTCACCCCCCGCCCTCTTTTTGCGCAACACAACACAGCCAACGCTATGAATGGCTCTAATTGGCGAAGGGTAAATGTTTATATCTGGACGGCATTATAAAAGCTTTCAAGATTTTAAATGGGAAAATTTATGGAGGTTGTAAAAAAAAACTCTGAAATCTGTAAAATGTCGTGTGTCATCTAATTAGCCTGGGAGAGTCTCAGCAGCGAGGAGGTTTAAACGTTATCGGGTTTGTTGCTAACTCTAGGGTTGCGAATTGGAATGATGGTGTGTGTGTGTGAATTCTTTATGATGTAATTTCAATTTTTTTGGATCAAATTGATATATTTGTAAGAAGCATTTTTGTGCCTTTAGGAGGTGGCGGCAAGTGTACAGGCCTCGCTTCAATCCAAAATGGAAGCTCACCGTATGTGTGTGTGTGTGCACGCACGTGTGTGTATGTCGTTCATTTTTAGATGCTCAATTTGCCTTTTTCTTCTTTTTCTTCTTTTGCTCTTTACACCGCCAGCGGAAATCCTATTAGAGCTCGGTCTGACTCATCGAGCCTTATTAGGTAAATTAGGACGTCGTCAGGAACTGCCAGTGTCTGTCATTTACAACGTTCTCACTCTCTCTCTGTTTGTGTCTGTATGTGTAGAGAGAGAGTGTGTGTATGTGTGTGTGTGTGTGAGAGGCCTCAGTAGTAGCATCAAGCTAACTAATTATAAGGTGGAAGTCGAGCTGTGAGAGTGTTGTGTTAGTAACAGGAGTACAGCTCTGGAGTAAGGTGAGACGTTAGAGTGGGTTTAGAGTCGTGCGCCCTGTGTGTGTGTGTGTGCGTGTGTGTGCATATGTGTGTGTCTTATGTGTCGGAAATACGGTGCTGTGGTTCTTTAGGTGAGGTTGGAGAACCCTCAGGAGGTCGTCAAGCAAAGTTAGGGGCGTGTGAAAACAAACAGACAGAGAGAGAGAGAGAGAAAATACTATGAAAAACAAAACAAAAACAATAATAATAATAATAATAATAATACGTAAAAATAAATAATGTAATTTTAAACAAACAAATAATATTATAATATATATAAAGTTTACTAGTAGTTCTGTTCATAATAATAACATAAATAAAACATACTTAAATGTTTTATTTATTCAATTTTATTTTTTTTATTTTAATAAATAAACAAATAACCTCACAAAAAACTACAGTTTTACTACTACTTCTACTACTACTATCAAAACAAACAAACAAAAAACATACAAATAACATACTGCTTCTGCTACAACTGTAACTACCAAAAATACATAAATAGAATAAATGTACAAAAAACTTATTTTTTAATAATAAGAAGAATAAGAATATAGAAATTAAGAATAAAGAATAAAGTTATAAGTAAGTGAATAAAGTACGTTATAAAGTAAATTATAAAAATAAGTTATTCTAATATATATATATATATATATAGTTTGTATTTTAATATATTAAAAAAAAATTATTACTTTAAAAAAAGACTGACACTGCTACTAATAACTAACTAACTAACTCAATAACTTACTGACTAACTAATTTAATAAATAAAACAACTTTTTAAAAATGAAACAATTTTTTTAAATCAACAAAGAAACAATAAATAAAATAAAATTTTAAAATAAATAACAAGGAGACCTCTATTTCTACCACTAACAAATCAAAATGTAAGAAAGTGAACACTATAATGTATTAAATATTATTATTCACTCTGTATAAGCAACAGTATTTTATTTTTATAATTGCTTTGGTCTCTGTGTTTCAAAACATTACCTGAATTTGTTTAAAAGAACTTGAGTATAAACGTCATATTTTAATAAAGATCATAAAAAAGTCTGCCTGATATTCATATTTATATTCTATTTGAATCTGTGTGTGTGGTGGGGATTAAAATGCTCTGAAGTTTAAAACATAACAAGTGATGGTTACAGTATAAACAAAAAAACAACATCAGATTACATGATATATATTTCTGTGTGTGTGTGTGTGTGTGTGTGTGTGTGTGTGTGTAAAATGGGTGTAAAATTGTGATAAATCGTTATGCTGAAAGTTAGAGACGTTACAGCGAGAGCTGTACGATCCTGCGCTTTAACCCCACGTCTCTTCCTTTTCCTTTATCATCTCTTCCTCCTCCTCCTCTTCCTCACACCGGCCGTCTCAATAAAGACAAATATCATTTGACATTTCCGCGGCCCTGATAGAATTATACCGAGTATTTGTTGAGGGATCAGAGAAAATGATGAGCCGTAATGTTACCTTGGTGACAGCATTGTTATCGCAGGTGGAGTAGAGTGTGTGTGTGTGTGTGTGTGTGTGTGTGTGTGTGCATGTGAGTGTGTGTGTATGTGTGAGAGAGAAAGTGAGGGATGGCACACTCCCGGCTGTTTGTCTAGACTAGTGAAAAGGAACTCACACACACACACACACACACACAAGATTGATCCGTTTTCTCATCTCTGAACAAAGCTGAGAAAGATTTTTTTCTTTTGCATATATTATATCACAGACTTGCTAACTGCATGTGCATGAGTGAAATACCTGATTAGAACACCTGGTGTGTGTGTGTATGTGTGTGTGTGTGTGTGTTCGTGTGTGTGAGAAGGGGGTTACGTATTTTCTAAGTGCACAGTGACAGCATACCGCGCTGCACGCTAGCAGAGTGTTTCCTGTGGTTGAGAGAGAGACAGATAAAGAGAGAAAAACAGATAGATTGAGAGACAGACAGCCAGACAGACAGACAGACACACACACACACACACACACATATGCATTATTATGCAGCTGCACTCAATTTTGTTTTACTCATTTTGTCCTGATCGTTGAGAGAAAGAGAGACACGCAGAAAGACAGAGAGATACAGATATGGAGAAAGGATTTCAACTGCAAATATTTCTTACTCTTTCCATCCTGCTGGTTGAGGCAGGGAGAGTAAGTGAGAGTGAGCGAAAGAGAGAGAGAGAGAGAGAGAGAGAGATGAAAAAAAGAGATGCTCCCTCTGACCCCACGACCCCCCCCCCCCCACAC
>JAQMYJ010000005.1:26290083-26302512 GCA_030014305.1 Clarias laeviceps
GGTGCCAAAACTTTCGCAACTTCCCTGAGTTGTATTTAGGATGATGAGCTACCCTTTGCCTCATCTTACGCTTTGCTGGTGCTGCAAGTTGCCATGATATGACTGCACACCAACACACATGTACACACACACACACACACACACACAAACGTATTGCACACACGTATTGCACATGTATTGCGCATGCATATTGTAACGGCTGTGCCCTAGAATGCGTACATATCAATGAATGCACCCGCACTCACACACTCACACACACACACACACACACTCGCAGGTGCATTCTTAGCAAATGTGAGACTTCCTTACATCCTCGTCTCTGTGAGTTTAGCCTTAGATTTCTTTCGTCATCGTGCTGAACGGAACACCTTCACGCACTCATGCATACAGTAAGATCGGCGCACATCTGAAACAACTAAGCACAAACGTTTGCAGGCCTGCAGGCTGACGTGTAACAGCGTACAGAATTATGAATAATTACAGCTTATAGCGTTATGCTATAAGAGCGAACACCAGAACTAGGAGAAGGAGGATCACTTTCCGCTAGTAATAGTTGCGCTTTCTTTCACGGTTCAAACCTCGATCTCCATCTGTACCATCACATGAATACGAATACTTCCGCGCTGATGAACTGCGCATGGACGCGCGGCCTGCATGTAGCTTATCAGCTAAAATTAGCAAGTACACACGACTGGCTACCTGTGTGACGAGCCGTGCCAGCTCTTTTCTCAATATATATATAATTTTTTTCACTTGTGATGAAAAAGCTTAACTCGAGGTGTGATTTTTCCTTGCTTGGCCTGATCTAACCTAATCTATTTTTTTTCACAGAGTTGCACTAGATTGAAAAATACAAACAAGAGACAATTTGGGGATATTTTACACGGAGAGTGTAAACTCGTGGCGTACTTGCGCTGACCGGCGCTCTGACAGCTTGCTAATTTCTCTTGCGTAACTCCTGCTGTCAATATAGTAGCAGTTGTTGTTGGTATGTGTGTGTGTGTATGTGTTTTTTTCCCCCCTCTGCCCAAAAACGTGCGGTGCAGCGTGGCAGCGTGGAGCGTTAAGCTCTAAAGCGGTGACAGGAAGCCGAGGAGTGCGAAATAGCAGCCAGAAAGGTGTTTGTCTAGATTTTGATGATTAGCCTAGCACAAGCAGAAGCTGTGGCATAACATCGACAGGGCTCGAGCTGAGGGCCTCCGTGGAGTTCCTCCAGAAACCCTCCACTACAAAGGTGCGATTGCGGCCACGCTTTGATCAGCGTGGGACGATATTTCGACCCGGAGGCGTCGAGGAGGAGTCGTGTCCGGTGCGGCTGTGGTTTAATCTCTGCTTCATGTTGAAACCCAGCCCTCGCCCACTCAGCCTCGTCTAGCGTCGGTCGCTCAGCCTCACAAGCGCAGCATTGTCTGTTACTAACAGCGTCGTGTGCTCGGGTCCCGGGTCCACATACAGGTGTTTATCAGGAGTCGTCCAGGGATGAAACACTCCACAGATGGAGATTCTCTTTTATTCACAAAGACTTTTCTTACAGCCATTGTCGTGGGATGGAATTGGAAAAACCGGGGCCTTGGTTTGATTTTTTTAACGAGCTCATGGACGAACCATCGCTGAACCCTCACCCCCAAAAAAACACGTTTTGCATGTTTTTTTCACTGACAAGGTGAGACAGTGTGTCAAGTTAATCCCTCCTAGTTAAAAACCGCTCCTATACATGTTTACGTCACCGTCATGGAAATTGTCAGAGAACTCGTACAGCATTCTGTGTACGGTTGAAATGCTGTCATGACGCAGCGTGCTCTTAAAAAGAAAGAGCGAGAGAGTGTGAGAGAGAGAGAGAGAGAAAGAGAGAGAGAGAGATTCTACAAAGACTGACAGGATGCACGTGTGTATACTTTTATTAGGACGAATCCAACAGTTGAAATCTGAATCCAGTCAAATGTAGAGAACTGGGAGTGTATAAAAAAACAGGACTAGGAATAAAACTTTAAGTACGAACACAAGACTAGAAAACAATTTTTTTTTTTTGCCATATTTAAGACTTATCAATAAAAAAAACCTTCACACACCCTATTTGAAATGTGCACTATTTAGAGAGCACTGTTCATACATATATAAAACTATGTTTGTGTGTGTGTGTGTGTGTGTATGTGCGTGTCCCCAACAGCTGAAGACGAGCATGTGGATGCAGACCTGTCGCTGGCCGAGCTCGCCGGCCGCCACACACCCATGCTGCTGGACCCCAACATGGTCGGCCCTCTGCCCCCGGGCCTCGGAGACCATGACCTCCTGACGTGTGGCCAGTGCCAGGAGACCTTCCCGCTGGGCCACATCCTGCTCTTCATCGAGCACAAGAAGAAGCAGTGCCACGGCCACGGCGGCAACCACGGCTGCTATGACAAGATGGCGGACCGGAGCAGCCCCTCGCCGCCCCGCGCCGAGCTGAGGAAGGTGGAGGAACCGGTCGAAATCGGAATCCAGGTGACGCCCGAGGACGAAGATCACAGACTGCTGACGCCTCATAAAGGAATTTGCCCCAAGCAAGAGAGCGGCCTGGCAGGTGAGTCTCGGTGTCTTGGTGCAAACTAACCTTGAACCCTCTGACACCTAGGAGAAGGTCTTTCTTGCCTTTGCATACCAGCGTGTGACAGATTTAATACGACCTCAGCTAATGCGAGCGGCTACTCCGCAAACACTTTAATGTACTGGATTAACTGGATTCTCTGGATTCTCTGGACAAGCAGCTGTGGTGTGAGTTAGGGAAGCCTGAAGAGTGGAAAAAAAGATAAAAATGGGTGTGGTTAATCCTTCCAACACTAACTTTTTAAAATTTATTTAAAAAACAACACGTTGTAGTTTTTTCCCCCCTCTTTTTCAAGTTACCTGCTTGTATTTTCTCTCTGACACTGGAGACTCCTTCCATAACTGTTACACAAACATCTCCTGACACCGGACTTTGCCGTATCAACGGATGCGTTTACATGAAGCCTCATTTACCGGTTAGCCGTAACTATAGAAGCGATAACAACACGTTAATAGGTCCCTGTGAATGGTAGCTGCACTATCATCAGCTCTGCAGTTATATAAAATGAACCGACCAATCAGAACGCAGAATTCAGAAGGGACTTAAAGTCAGAAAGTTGCGCGGTTTTAAAGGGAGAGTTTAAAACGGATTAAGACGGTTAGGTAATGATCTCAGTATGTATCACACACACACATATACATACACACACACAAACACGTACAGCGTTTTCAGACAAAGGGAAGTGCACTCATTTCCCTCCGCAGGATCCTGTCGTGATTGTGATACCGCTCGTCTCAGAGGCCTCAAGAGAGATTGTTTTTCCTTCAGCTGATTTCATTAGAGGAGCCTGTGCTGCGCGCCGAGTGAAACATCACATTACGGACACACGCACACACACACACACATACACGCACACACACACACGAACAACCCCAGCACCCCTACTCTAAACCCCCTGAAGGACTCTGGTAGTTGAAACAAATTGTGCAAAACGTGACGGAGAACTCGGCGCTCACTTTCATGGAGAAATCCAGCCTGAGCCATCTGCTTAAAAAGGTGAAAAACTCATTAAAATTCAAATACTCCAAATGAGAGAGAGAGAGAGAGAGAGAGAGAGAGAGAGAGAAGGATTAAAAGAACCAGTTTGCTATTGAATTTGAGTAAAAAGGCAGTTTAGCTCGGTCCAGCTGCAGGGTGAGAGTGCTCTCTCTCTCTGTCTCTCTCTCTCTCTCTCTCTCTCTCTGTCTCTATCGCGCTCTCTCTCTCTGTCTCTCATTCTTTGTCTATATTTTTCTCTCGTTCTACCTTCTCTCTGCCTCTATTGCTGTCTCTCTTTTTGTCTCTGTCTCGACTTCTCTCTCCGTCTTTCTTTTTCTGTCCCCCGCATATCAGTTTCTTTTTCTGTTTCTCTCTTAATTTATTTTAACTCTCTCTCACTCTCGATTTCTGTTTTTGTATAGTTTTGTCTCTATTTTTCTGTCTCTCTGGCTGCTGACTCGCTCTTTTTCTGTATCTGTCTCTCTGTTTCTATCTGTCTATCTGACTCTCTCTTTCTCTCATTTTATTAATTGTAATTCCCTCTCGTTTCCTGAGAATTTCTCTTCCTGTCTTCTTCTTTACATGTATGTGTAATCTATCTGTTTTCTTTCTCTCTCTATGCCTCTGTCTGTCTGTCTGACTCTGTATCTCTGTTTTTCTCTCTCTCTCTCACTCTCTGTCTCTCATTGTTTCTCTGTCCATCTCTCTCTCTCTCTCTCTCTCTCTCTCTCTCTTTCTTAATTCATTTTTAATCTCTTGAATGTCTCTCTTTTTCTCACTCTCCACCACTTAGTTTCTTCTAAACCAGTGCAATCCAGTCTTAGACGAAAAAGCAGCCAGAGGGATGATAGGAAACATAATATAATATTCGGGGCTGGACAAAGTTTGCGGGGTGAAAGCGGTCAGAGTGGCTCGTGACGCTGGCCCCGGTTTTAATAACGTCTTTTTTTTCCTTTTTGTTAAGTGTCCTTGTTTGCGAAGATTTCCTGCAGCATCAAAGACAATTTACTCGCTGCCACCGTGCCATGGCGCACATTTAAATACACCCTTAATAACCAGGAAGAAGCTCATTTAGTCCGAACCCCACATGGCGCAGAGCCACCTTGCAGCGTCCGTCGGCGTTAATTACGGAAGATGATGCGCGGCTTTTGTTGCAGATGGTTTCACATTTCGAAGCCTTCGTGCCACAGTCCACGCACGTCTCGTCATTGTGCACGTGCCGCTGAGCTGCTATTATCAAAGCGGGAGCTGAAGCAGAAAAACTAAACTAAAAAACATACATTTCACGTATCAATAACGTGATTATTCGGATCTCAGGGGCAGTCCTCATGCAAGCAGGCTAACATCCACCTTAAATATAGAATCGAAAATCATATATGAGTAAATCATATAAGAATGACACGTGAAAAACACATGCAGGTGTGAACGATGAGGAATCACAAAGGAATCACGTGAGACAGGTACAGTCTTGGGATTAATCACAAAAAAATGAATCATGTGGAAAGAAATTAATCATTTGCGAAATAGCTAAGAAATGTGGGAAGAAATCGCACGTGAAAAACAAATCACGTGAGAAAGTAAATGATTTGAAGAACAGTGATATTGTGATTATTCACGTGACGTTCACGTGACTCTTCTGTAAAAGTAGGCTTCCACTAAGTGTAAAAAAACTAACAAAACTAAATGCATATTTATATTGAAATCTAAATCAATATATTCAGTACCGCTCTGTGTGTGTGTGTGTGTGTAGGACTGGAATTATGAATATACATTTAATACAATATCCACCCATCATGACAAGTCATTCAATCTTTCTGGATTTTCAAAAAATGACTTTTAAATTACTCGTAATAAGCAAAATTCTATTTTAACCCGCTTTCTTAATAAGCTCCGGGTTTGGAGAAGAACAAGGGAGGAGAAAGAAAAAGAAAGGACATGGGGAGGGGGGGGGGCTGTAGAAAGGAAGGAGGGATGAAGGATAATTTTTAATCTTGTTTAAACTTCAGCATTTGAATAATGGGTTATTGGAATGAAAGATGAACATTTGCCAGCGTAAATCATATTGCGGTGACTACGAGTAAATTTTTAGCCCTTTCATTAGCTCGGGCGTCGAAGGGAGAAAGAGAAGGAGCGAGAGAGAGAGAGCGAGAGAAGGAGCAGTGGATTCTCGAGCCCGGCTGAGAAGAAAGGCAGAGATGAAATGTCCTCGGCGAATGATTAAGAAGCTTGAATGTCAGCTGGGCGTGCGGCTAAACATGTGCACGCTGCCTTGTGTTCATAATTGCCTCCCAGCAGGTTAAAGTATTCTTTTATGCTAAACCTTTTCCGCTTCCCATTTGTTCTCCACGTGAAATAGAAAATGACACGCAGAAAAACACTCGGGCTCCTTTTTTTCGGGGGGAGAGGAAGAAAAAAAAACAACAACAACATAGCAGCGAGTGGCGCTCGTACTCTCAAAGCGCAGATCATTTTTCATGAATTTGCTGTTTTTTTTTTCTTTAATATATCCATCTGTCAGCTTCAAATGGAAAATGAGGGCAAGAGAGAGAGAGAATCCAAGGAGGACAAATGTACGTTTGTGTGTGTGCATGTTATGTGTGTGTGTGTGTGTGTGTGTGTGTGTGTGCGAATAAAAAAAAAAAGCTAATTCTGAGCAGAACAACATTCTCATCATCCCCAGAGCTGCGGTTTGATCTTTTTCTCCCTCCGTCTGGCCCCCGACACGCGACTGCTGTTTTGACAGGCCTTAAACTCCACCGATTCATTCGCACACGTCAACCTGCATCACGTCACACCGTCTGCACACACACACACACAAAGTCAAGCACACACACAAGGACAAGAAGAGCGCTGCCATATTCAAGTATTTCAGTTTTTTTATGTAGGATAAATTCCTGTATTTTTTATTCTACACATGATGCAAAGTTTAAATTTCATATCCGGTCAAAAGGTGTTGATTTACTTCCTGTGACGTCAGCTCAGCTAAAAAATTTTTATACCTTGCAGAAGTGACTGAACTAAAAAAAGACTAAAGACATTTTAATGTCTCATTGCTGAATTAATGTTTATTTTAAAGCTTTACGGAAGGAGTCGTCAGTGTCAGTGTCAGTGCTTCGCAACCAGATCTCCATGACAACCTGAGTTTTTTTTTAAATGTCTTATTAACTACAAGAGAGAGATGAATAAAGAGAGGCTGAGAGTTGAGTAACATACTGTAAATACCAACAGGAGCTAACTGATTACCTAAATGCAAACTAAAATAATTTATATTAAAGTCATTTTTTAAAGTAATTTAATGTTTTGTTATTTAAAAAAAAATCTTGAGAAATTGCTATGTGTGTGTGTATGTGTGTATGTGTGTGTTGTGCCGTTTTGGGAAAACGAATCAATATCAGGGTGATAATGCTAACCACTGACACACATATTCACACCCATAACATATAGCCACGTAGCTGCGGAACGTAATCGTAACTAATAGCACTAATTAAATAAATTATGACATTTTGCATAGCCAGAGACTGCAAGAGTTGCTGTTAGGGATGAGATGAAAGGTGCGTGTGTGTGTGTGTGTGTGTGCGTGTATTTCTAGGTTTATTTTGAGTATTACAGAGTATGGTGGTATGACATTTGGATGTAGTACACCTAAAAACCACTGATTAAATGAATCAGAATTTTATCAAATGTTTAAAGGTGCAGTTGGTATTTTTTTAACTTGTCTTTAATCATTTACGAATCGCATAATTTCAACAACACTTGTTTCGAAAGGAAACATGTGATTTATAATACATTCATGCAATAGAAAAATCCGTTTCTTTTTTTTTTGCTTCTGTTTGACTTTTTTTTTCTGGCCCTAAAATCTATCACATCAGATGCTCAGATGTGCTTTTTCCCCTTAAAGGCAGCTCACGAAGCATGTGCTGTTTTGACTTTGAAGGTGGAGTCGGTTGTGGGAAAACATGGAAAGCTTGTCCAGGTTTTTACTGGAAGGGATCTATATATGACAAACTGTTGCTTTAATATCATTACAGTTATGCATTTGAAACTTTTGGTAAATCTGGAGCTTATTGTAAAGTATAAAGTGTTGATGCTGATGTAGAAGTGAGCAAAAAGTATTTTTCTTGCTGTTAGATGTATAATTAAACAAAACGACAAATTAGAGGAATAACAAAATATAATAATGACATTGCAACAAATTATATAGCAGTGCGCTTTTCTAAAAACAGTGTGTTGCAGATAATCTGTACATTCTTAATCTTACTTGCTCTAACAAGCAGTCGATTGATATTATATTAATTAACAATGTTAATACAGTCAGGCTGGTGATTTACAAGGTGGCAAAAATTATGTTGAATTTGTTATTATTATTGATTATGAATAAATTAAAAGAATTTTTTTTAATTGTAAGTAAAATCTCACATATTTTCCATTTTAATTACAAAATGATGGTAAAATGTGGTTACATTCTGTGTTTTACTTAGAGAAAAGTCAAAAAACTGTTTAAATAACATTTTAGTAATAAAATCACCTCCCTGCCACACACACGCACACACACACACTAACCACACGCACGCGCACAGTGAGTGTAAGAGCAGCACTGTGTCATGTGGTGACCACAGCCGTGCTGTAGTTTTGTGAGACGAGGCCCTGTTCCTGTCACTCCTGCAATTTCTCACTTTCACACGTTCTCCCTTTTCCCTCCAGAGGAATATTTCATCTTTGCTACCATGTAAAGAACCATTTTCTTTTGGTTAAAAGCTTGAACAAAGGCCTCTCTCTCTCTCTCTCTCTCTCTCTCTATATATATATATATATATATATATAGTATGTATTATTTAGATAATTAATTAGATCTAATAAACTCCTGGAGAGAAATAGTTCTACTACTGAATCAGAGATACACATTCTCTCTTATGTAATACCAATAAAGTTCGTTTTTGATCAATTAGTTCAGGTGTGATGACGTCCCTGAGCCCTGCTTAAAGCTGTGGTTAGTAAAACCTTTTGCGAGAAATGAGTCGAGTTTAGTGAAAGTGAGGCTGTGCAGATCAGGTTGGACTTCCTGTTTTGGTTTAAACCGTTCCTACAGCTAGCGGTGTCGAAGTGCAGAAATGCTTTGGCGGAGTTTGTCGTCTAAATAAATACTGCAGTCACAATTTTTCACTCAGGTTAAAAGGAGAACGGTTTCAAGTCTGAAACTGTATATGTAGACATAAAAAAAAAAAAAAAACACATCAAAACACACACTGATTTTAAATTAGCATCTGTATAACATAGAAACAAGAAAAAAAGAAGAAATAAGGAAATAGTGAAAAAAAAAAAACACTGGCTTAGGCTAAGTAAGGACAGCTTTATTGCTAATCTCTAATGTTAGCTAGCATAACATTAACTCTAATGATATATACACACATATTTATCATGATAAGTGGAGCAGCTAGATTCCACTCAGGCTTTGTGTGTGTGTGTGTGTGTGTGAGAGTGTTAGCTAGAACAACACAACTGATGATACATACACAATTGTGGAATGCTAATAGTTAGCAGGATAAAGTCTTATTAGGACAAATTTGTAGAAGTTTTATTATTATTATATTTTTTTCAAAAGTAGGAAGCAGAAGTCAAAATATGTGAATGCAAAATATTTAAAGCAAGCTAGCTGAGGCTAATAAGTAAGAGCTTTTTCTTTGCTAATGTCTCTTGCTAACACTTGCTAACACTAATGACATACATACTTGACGAATGCTAATAATTATCAAGATGAACACACAGTGGATTTAAGAATAGCTAAATTCTGTTTATTTAGTGATATTAAAGCTAGCTTGTGTTTTTTTTTCTTTTGTAAATGTGAGGTGACGTCATTAGCTGAAGGAAAAATCTTTAAATAAGCTATCTAAGGCCGAGTTGCTTTCTTTAATGCTAATCTCAAACGTGTTAGCTAGCTATTTACTTTAGTACTTCTGTCCATAGTAATATTGTCCTCCTGTGGAAAAGAAATGTCGGCAGGTTTATTCATGCATATAGTGTTGTTGCACTTTTTTTGTTTCTATATTGCCCACATATTCAGTTACATCATACCTCATCTCCTTAATGAATATTTAAAAGTGCACCATGCCGAGTAGGGCATCTATACCAGCTAGGAAACGCACGATTATGCCATTTTAATGCTGCTATAAAAGAAGACTTGGATGTAGTTAAAAGGCAAAATCTGTCCAGAGACATGCACAGATATTTGAAGCCCTCTGGCTTAGCTGGCGAATCGAGGCGACGTCTCAATCGAGGGGACATTTCTGCTCGTCTTTGTACCCCTGGATCTGTCTCTGAGCTCGACACGATCATAGAGAGAGAGCTCTTCAATAAATAATGATGCAACATAGAGAGAGAAAGAGAGAGAGAGATTGAAAACATGTTTCTGTAATATGACACACATGCCTTTTTTTCCTCAATTAAAATTCACAAAGGCTTGATGGTGGTAGTGGTGGTGGTGGTGGTATGGAGAGGGGGTTATGAACGGCTCGGGTGCCGAGGCCGTGCCAGAATCAATGCCTGCGGATTGTGTGGCGTGGTGAACGTGCGTTTGATTTAACGTGCTCTTTTTAGAGCCATTATTCCTGCTGGTCTTCTTGTTTTTTTGTTGTTTCAATAAAGCCGGGAGAGCTGGGACCAAGCAGGCGTTTTGAAGTGGTAATTGCCCACTTTTGTCTAGTTACCTGCTTTCCTCCCTCTCTCTCTCTCGCTTTCTCTCTCTCTTAACATAATAAAATTTTCCTTTCATTTTCACCATAAAAAAAAACACCCAGGATCGATAAAGCGTTAAGACAACCTATTTCTAACATTTCATAGTTTCACGCTATCACAGAATTAACAAAGCGTTAGAAAACACACAGCACACAAAGAAGTGAAAAATTAAAGGAACATTTTGATGTACGCTAATGATGTTTCTTCTTTTTTTCCCCCTTTTTTTTCTTTTTAAATAAAAATCTTTTTTTCACATCGAAACATGTCTTCACTTTCAGTATTTATTGTATTGTTGTTCTTGTTGATGTTGCTGTCGTGAGCTGAAAGATGGCGGATCTGAGGAAAAGCCGAAAATAGCTACATTATTGGTTTAGCTGTGATCACTGACGCTGTGATCAGCTCTGTCCGTCTGATATGATCAAGCTATGATGTACATAAAGGTAAAGTGCTGGCTGTATTCGGAGTGGCAGGTGAGGTAATGACGGAGAATTACACAAAGTTAAACGCTTTGGTGTAGTGAATCCAGGCTGTTGTGAAAATGTTATGGAGATACAGCAGGAAAGAAAAGAGATAAAGGTGGAGAACTCAGGCTTTCAAATGGCGATGTAAATAAATACAGTACATGGTAACAGACTCATAATCATATACAGTGATAAGACTAGAGAGGGTGCAACCTGAGTGTGTGTGTGTGTGTGTGTGTTTATTATATATATGATAGAAAATGAGTTGCTGAATGCACACGGCTCAAAATCATCGTTCTTGCTAATCACTGTCCAGCCTCCTCTCTCTTTCTCTAACTCTCTCTCTCTCTCTCTCTCTCTCCCTCTCTCGTGCTCGGAGACGACATCCTGCTAAGATCCGACGGCCTGCAGGAGTTACCTTCAGCGCAACGTGCTTTCATTTCTCCCCCCTGCGTGCCTAAGCTCTGGAATCCAACAATGTGCCACTTTTTACTTCAGGCTACTTCACCCGCCTCCCTCCTGAGCTCTGTCCAGCAGCAGAAACAGAGAAAAGTGTGTGTGTGTGTGTGTGTGTGAGAGAGAGAGGGAAAGAGAGAGAGAGAGACAGAGAGAGAGATTGGCGAAATACTTTTAGAGGCTAATGGAGCATAAAAAAAGAGAAGGCTGCATCCGTGTACTTCTTAGCATCTTCAAATCCCCCCCTCAGATTTTTGCCTCGTCGCTTGCCTCGGTTAATCACTTTCCATGCGCTCATTTAAATATTAAAATTTTCTTTAATCATCAAAGGCAGGGAGCCTCATGCATATTCATATCTTCAAGTCTCCCCCCCACATCTCTCTCCCTCTCTCTCCCTCTCTCTCTCCACTTTTCCCCAGAATTACAGGTTCATTACCTCGCTCCAAAGCCAAACAGTCATTACCAAGAGCCAGCTTTTTAATTGCTGATGCCTGGCCGTCATCGGCGTAACGCTCAGATTTAAAGTTCCGGAAGAAGCCGAAACGCAAAGAACGGCTTCAAGTTTTAAAAGAACTTAGCATTCATGTTGTACATTTTCATCGCTGTAGAGAAAACAGAACGGAGAGAGAGAGAGAAGGAGAGCGAGAGGGAGAGAAAAAAACCTGTTCTCTGGCTGAAGCTCTGAATATTTGTCAAGAGGCTTGACGAAAGTTGCATTTGCATAATGACTTTGTAGTTCTGCATTAATAAAATTTGCATATGAAGCCGTGTTAATTACTCCTGATCAGGCTTTTTTGCATTCATGCATGGTAATTTTCGGAGACTTGCGAGAATTGATGTCCTGGCGTCAGGGCTGTGATTGGTGGCGGTGGCTGTGCTGGTTGTGGAGGTGGTATGTGTGTGTGTGTGTGTGTGTGTGTGTGTGTGTTTTTTTAGTAGTGACGGTGGGGGTTATGAGGAGTGACAGAGGAGGGGTAGGGAGGAGATGCGATGGCGTCGGATGTAGCTCAGAGAAAGAGACGATGGCACATTTTGCGTGTTTTGCGAGCTGCTTTATTGTGCCTGCTCTCTCTCTCTCTTTCTCTCTCTCTTTCATACAACTCAAAATCAGCTCCTGTAATTGGAGTGTGAAAAAAAGGAGTGAGGGACTGAAGGAGTGATATTTAAAAAAAAAAAATAAATAAATCAAAAAAAAAAATATATATATATATATATATATAT
>JAQMYJ010000005.1:26302612-26330491 GCA_030014305.1 Clarias laeviceps
TTAAAAAAAAAAAATAAATAAATAAAAAAAAAAAATATATATATATATATATATATATATATATATCGCATGTAATAAAAACTCATGTAAAAAATAGAACGAAAGAAACACCCAGAATAAAAAAAAAAAAGAATGATAAAAAACACACGCTCAGTTTCCGAAAGGCAGGACGGCACGATCGAAGGCGGGCGAATCGATAAGCGTGCAATTTGAAAATAGGACAACAGAGGATTTTTACAGAATGTCCTCGACTTTCTTCTTCTTCAGCTTTTGTGCCACTTTATTCAAGTTTCCCTTCTCATGGAGACAAAACATTCCCTGTACACGCTACACACACACTTGTAACTTTTCACAAATGTCATATGTCACGTTTTTCTCACCTATAATCAGGATTGTTTAACCTCATCAATTTTGTTCACCTTTAAGTGACGCTGGCGTTCCAATTCCAAACCCCTTCTGCCTTTTTTTTTTTCTTTTCTTTTTTTGAGACCCTGCTGAGTTCAAGCATTCGTCTATGGAATTTTGGCCTCTCAATTGTGGTTTGGCAAAAGCATCACACGGCACTCTGAGCGTGTGTGTGCGTGCGTGCGTATGCACGTGTGTATCCAATATGTGCCCACACTAGGACAAGCTTAATAGGTGTGTGTTTGGTGGTGTGGTGTCTCACTACTTCTTCTTTCCCTGTTTCTCCTTTTCTTTTTTCCCCCAACTCAAACCAGCGCTCTCTTTCTCGTTTCGTCTAAGAATTAAACCCAGAACTTTAGAGCAGCGTGAAGAGTCTGGGGCCACGTCCAAAACAAAGCCATCTTTCTTTTTCTCTTTTCTTTTTTTCCTTGCACAGACGCGCAGCACATGAGCACTCGAGTGCGCCCGTGACAGCTCTGGCACTCTGTTAGCCTTTTTTTTTTTTTTCTCGATGCCTGCACGTGTGTCATCAGTGTTGTGATAATTGCGGAGAACAACGCACGGCACCTTTAAACCTTTAAAACGTCTGATCTATCAGCCAATTCTCATCGTATATTTCGAAAGGGAACGAGCGGAGGCCGAGCACGCACCTCGTCTTTACTTTTCTTGCTGTTTTCCTTGCTGTAAGAGAAAGGTTTCAGCAGCGTGCCCTTTGGATTACTGCACTGCACGCTCAGTGTTTAATTTTTCAAGAGGAAATGACAGAGAGTAAAACAAGTGATGCAGGAATGGATGTGTATATACAGTATATACACACACACACAGAGGGTGAGGACACAGGAACAGAGCTAGAGATATCAAAAAAGGTTGCTAATACAGGATGTGTGTATTCACAAATTTACATCAATCCTCAGGTTAGCATCCAGGGATTTAAACACTTGCTGTTATAGGACATGATGTAACAGGAAAATAATCAATGACACACAGGAACTGTCAGTTCTTGATTATGCTTCTTCTTCGACAGCCTACATTTTGACCTTGTTGTCTTGACCGTGCTACAATTTTAACAGATCTTCACGCCAAATTATGACAAAATATGACTCTTTTCTGGCACTGGAGACTCCTTCCAAACTTGTCTATTTCAAATGTCCCCTCATCGAACACTTCACGTTTTTAGAACTCGTGTCAATATAAGAGTTTGACATGAAGTATTTTTTTACTGCTGATTTACAGCGCACTAGCGAACATGTTCAAAGCCGCTAACCAGTCGTCTTGCTGTCCATTGAAACTTTTTTGGTTTTACAGTGTCAAGTTTTCAGTGGCAGAGAGACATTAACACGTCCCACATGAAGACATCAAACGGCCGCAGCGCCACTCTGCAGTACCGCCATGGCGGCGTTTCGGTCTCTCTCTACCGCGAGGCAGGGAATAAACTTGTCACCGATTTGGGTTGTGAACACAAGCTCTCTGCGTGTGCTCATGGCTTCTGCCCTCGTGTTCATCATCTTCTTCTCCACCCTTTTTTATTGTCAGCAGACATGTAGTGCACTGCCGCACTTTGATAAAAAAAAAAAAAATAAAAGAAAAAAAACAATTCAAGGTGGCTAATTCACTGCTATTAAATCCTCTTAAGGTTGAGGGATTGAGACTTTGCTTCTTTTTTCACCTGTCCTGCCAAAAAGCCGTCTTTGCATAACTGGTTTGAAGGCTGAGCCATGGCACGTTTGATACAGTAGCTCTGTCACCCTGACACTGTTTGTTTAGCGAGCTGCTCGAGCAAGCATGCAGATTTGAATTTGTAAATCATAGGAGAAAAGGCTGCAGGAAGACTGGTAAGCTCTTTCCAGCAGGGCCTAGACGCCAGCCCTTCGATATACCTCGTTCCAAAGCGGCTTTGGCTAGAACGGATCACGGCCGCGGACAATGACGCGCCTGTAGAAAGCAGTGGACAGGATAGGATTAGCAGGTTAGCTTGGGTTCCTCCTCGCTGCTAACACGCTCTCCTGGCTCCCCTGGGCTTTTTGACACAGTGTGGCGCAAGGAATTAGTCCAGCTCCCAGATTTAAACCTTCACCAGCTAATGGAGCCTCTAAAGCCCAAAGCATTTCCTTGCGAAGGAGTGTTGCCGACGGTTAAGTAGAAAGCATTGCCACTATTAGCTCGATACTAATTTTTCACTGTGTTAGCTCTGAGGATTAAGGATGCAGAGTTGGAACTATTCAGGAGAGGTGGGTTGAAGAATTAGAGCCCAATTACAAGCGACTGAGGGTTTGTTTGTCATCGGGGAAGGTGGAAAGTGTGGCGAGAGAGGAGAGGGGAAGATTTTCGGAGGGTGCTGGAGGGCGACGCAGCCTGACGAAGTGTGGGTTGATCCTCTTGTTTAGGGGGGCTTAAGGCTTCCCAATTTCACATGCTTCTGCGCAAACCCCAGACTCTGCTGGCAGTATTGATATTTGTCCTCTCTGGTCAATGCCTCCTTCTTTTTCTCTTTTTTTTTTTTTTTACTTCTCTTGATCTTTCACTTCATTTTAAAAACGTAGAGAATGCCAGGCCTTATGTTTATGTGTGTGTGTGTGCGCGTGTGTGTTTATGTAGCAGCCCTGTAATCAGGCTTCTCCGGCACTAATTGCTCATGCCTGTGGAGTATGTAGAACGTCGTATCAAAGCTCATCCTGAAGACCGGGATCACTAGCTGGCACCGCTTGATCGTTCCTCGAGACGTCTCTAGCCCAACCCTCTTTTTTCACCCTCCATCTCTAGCCTGCGTTTTTATCTACGAGATTGTTTCCAAGCCATTTCCCCATCTTACCATCCTCCGAGGCCTCGTTTTTTTGGCCCTGTACACGCAGAGTTTAATGTTCCTCCCATCGTGAGGCAACATGTCAGTGCCGAGATGTTTTTTTTTCTTTATTTACCGGATGTGCAGAGCAGTCTGGGTGGTAGTAAAGCAAATTGTAGGAAAGCAGTAAAAGCAGATTGAGTTTCTCCTCATGGGTTCGGGTCTTTAGCGCGTTTACTGAAAACATCACCCTGGACTCGACAAACACGTCAAATTATCCACCCCGAACGAACACAATCAGTGTAGTTTGCTGAAGCTTATTGATCTTTGCTGAGGCTGTGCAGAAAAAAAACAAAAAAACACGAGAATTTTACTGTCAAAAAAAAAAAGATTTTTTTTTGCTGTTACATAACAAATCAGTCGCAACAACGTCGGAGCGAAAAAAAAAAAAAAAGCAACCTGTTGGACGTCTAACTTGTTAGATGTAAATTTCAGTGCTGGATTTTAGCCAGAAGGAGCCACCGTGCCTCAACAGTCGTCCCTCTGATCAGAAACTAGGACAATAAACGACTATTTGGCTCTCTCAAAGCCACCATAGAAACCTGTGGCTTAATCCAAGAAAATTGGCTGATGCTCAGAGAACAGAGAGGACTCGCTGTGTGTGTCTGAGGTATTAATGTCGCTGGCACAGATTCTCTGGTTCCCCTGGTTTCAATCTAACCTTTCGTTCATTTTCGTTTCAAGCCACAATGGCATTAGAACAGTGAGTGTTGGATTAGGCAGTGTGTGTGTGCTCTTAATCCACTGTATTTTTTACAGCTGTGTGATTTCTTTCTCTTTCTCTCTCTCTCTCTCTCTCTCTCTCTCTCTCTTTGTTATAAAAGTCTGCAGTGTTTTGACTAGGGCTTGCTCTACGTCTATAATTTCATATTTCGAGTAAAGGACACCATTCGGACTTTCGCCGTTGGCGTCGTCTTGGCTACGTGCCTAACCTGAAAGTGAGACTCTACCTCAGAGTCTCTCTACCTGTCTTTCTAATTCAGGCAGATATCTGAACACGGCATCCCTCTCACGAGAAACCCAGAAATCAGGTATGATTCCCAGGGCCAAATGAGCATCATTAAAGCTAATCAGCAGCATAGAAACTAGGAGAGGAGCTACGTCATCAGATGACAGCGATACCAATCAACCTTGTTAGCTCCAGAGGTGTGAAATGAATATGATGCCTGTTAGCAAAATCAAGAGTTAGCGCTTGAGCAGGGATATTACTTTCTGCTCTGCATTCTCACATGCTATGATATCCTAATATCATAACGGAAACTGATCTTGATATTAAAAATCCAACAAAGCCTTTGATATACCGCTCTCCTGTGTGGAGATGCTAACTCGGACCAAGGCCAATGCGCATAAAACGTGGATTTAATGGGTGAGATTTGGTTGTGGACTTTCCAGCAAGTTTTGGTGAACCCGAATTCAAGTGGTGCTAGAATTAAGGTTGGGAGAACACTTTGCGAAGCCATTGGGAAAGCCTTAAGGGTACTGGTGGATGACTGAGATAAAAATTAATTTTAGCTAGGTAGCAAGCATAGTGGCAACAGAAACTATTAGGAATACCTGATGGATTCCACAGTCTTTCCAGACTACATGGATTTCTCGGCACAGGTTCACAGACTACAGTTGTTCCTTCTCCCGAGACATCTGATTAGCCATCTCAGCTAATTAACAACCCTTCCTGAGTCAATCTGTCTTTTAGAGCAGGGAAAACTCTAAAATGTGCAAGGTTTTCCAGAACCAGGGTGTGTGTGATGCGATAAGAATTTGTGAGCTTGGTTCTTTGAGAAACTTTTAACTTTTCATGCTGTAAGTTCCACAAGAAGTGGATCTTTTAATCATAGCGGAAAGTCACAATGCAATCTCTTCCTGTCTAAAAAAAAAAAAAAAAACTTGCCCTCTTGGCTGGCTTGTCTCCTGTGCCATGTTTCTGAGCACACATCACAGGGACCTTTTATGGTGCCCACTTCGTTTTGTGAAGGGGATGTTGAATGCCCAGCTTTTTATAGTTACATTTAAAGGGAGTTGGATGCCTGGCGCAGCTGGGGCTCATTATGGTATACTCCATCCAAAAATGCACGTGTAATTAATTCGCTCACCCAGACCCTCGTTGCTCCCTCCCTCCTCACATCCAGGACCTCCAGTCTGCTAGCTATCTGCACAAAGTCTTCGGCGGAACTCATATGTAGCTTGGACGGCACTGGGCTTGGAGCGATAACCCGACTTTGGGGGTGATGGACGGCACTTACGCAAGCGTACCCTTAAGATGGGTGGCTAGCGTTCTGTACCCGTCTGGATCGCTGTTTAATTTCCGGTCGATGCGGTTTTAAAGTGGAGTGAATCATTTGAAACAATGTCCTTTGTGTGTCATGTTCTTCTCGGATGCTCGGTGTGCTGTGCCAAGCTCGAGCAGACTGCCGTACTGTAGCTCAGCGGCAGGGCTATCAGACAGAGAGAGGCCTTTTTAAATCCCTGGCGCATCGCTGCGTCCACTCGCTGGTGTAAACCCACTCGAACGAGATGAATAGCTTATGCAATTTTGTGAAGTCCGTCCTGCAGTGAGGCAATGCCAGGAAACGCTTCTGTCTCTTGACAGTGACGTTTTTCCAGTTCTTTTACATTGTCTTGCTGCCCAGTGGCTCGTAAGCGCACACGGTCTCCGTTTAAACCCTTTAATTTGCTAATGCCACAGGGTATTTAACACTTAATAATTTGACCCGTGCAGCAAATAAAGCAAAAAGAGTGCAGCTTAAAGCGACAGAATGGAGGAAGGGATAAAACTTTTGACTGTACCGCTAAACTTACTAGTCAATTAAAATGCATATTGTTTCTTCTTCTTTACGTCTTTATGTATCTTATTATACTGTATATGTAGATGTCTAAAACCCTTTACGACGGTCATGCTGCTACCCCGGCCTCCCTGGAACAGACAAAGCGAGTGAAGTGGAGTTTTTAGGCCCTTGAATGTAAGCGTTTGGAGTGGAGAACAAGAAGGAGGAGAACGAGGAGGACGAGGAGGAGGAGGAGAAGGAATAGGAGGGGTGTTGGTAGAAGAGCTCTGTTTCTTGCAAATGAAAACAGATTGGACTGGTTATAGAAGAGAGCCTGGTTTCAGTTAGACTGGAGACAGGCGTACTGTGTGAATGCCATACCCCCCACTACCACCACCACCCTCTCCTCCGTTTACAGCTTCTGACATGCTTTTTCCAGCGCTGCTTTCTGCTGCACTTTTTCTTTTTTGCTTCCCCTTTTTTTCCCATCCCGCTTTTCTTTCTTTTCTTTTTTTTGCTTGAGCATTAAACAGAAGTAAAGAGGCCTGCTCTTCTAATCTTTGTTATCACTTTTGAAATTTCTTTTAAGAAAATGGCCGGAGTCATACAGTATACCGTGCAGAGATCATTTCCGTGAGCGTTGTTTGATCGTCGGCCGCCATCACGTTAACACCGAAGGTCAGCTTAAGCCTTCTGTCATAATCACCGCGTGAAGAAATGTTTTCTTTATCCTGACAAATAGAGGGCTTTGTTTATAGAGACCGTAAGCTGCGATTGCAGTTATTATTCTGTCGGGCAGAATAGTAACCAGGCCGAGAGGATTCCATCAGGTAGACCTGAACCTATGCGCCTTTTTTCCGACAATATGTCTGTATGAAAAAAATCAGTGTTTTGTTTGCTAATTACAGCTAAATCGCCCCCCACGAAGTTTCGTCTGGCTCGCTGGATCCTTTTTTTTTTTTATTCCTTATTCAAAACCTCACATTCAAGGCACTTTAGCTTTGGTCTTTAATACATGTTTAGAACCAGATTTCAAAGGAAATTAAGTGATTTTGCAATTAGCGTTATATTTCCGGCCTGGGCACAGAGGCTGGCACCGTTATTAGCGTTTTCTATGCCTGATTTCATTTTACAGGTGCCTGTTAAATAAGGGCCTTTCACACCACACTCTGGCACATTTGATGATGGGAAGCACTTCACACTTTTTTTTTTTTTTTTTTGTGTAAAGTGTATGTACATCCTGAAGCTCACGGTCCAGTCCAGCAGCCTTGGCTGTCCCTCGTCTCAGATGCGTCTTGCGTGCAATCAGAGCCTTATAAGGTCCGTTTGGAGCAGAGGTGCCCCCCTTCCCCACCCTCGTGTCTCTGGTTCCTCGCTTTAACCCTCATCTGGTCTGGATCTGCTCTTCCAGGCCACAGCCCGCACGGCTCGCTCTGTCTTCACAGTATAAACACACAAACCAGGGCCAGAATGCACGGACCTAGCTTTATCCCGTACGCACTCACACAAGCCCCACACACACACAAACACACACACGGACGTTGACACTTTCCCCTCCTTTAAGTCCTTGGGATCAATTCAGAGGGACAGGCGCCAATAAGATGACAAACATCGAAGGCCTGCTGGTGGTGCTGGCTTTTGTTCTGTGCCGTGTTTTCTCCAGACACGTTTTATGTTTTTCTTTTTTCTCCTTCTCTCTGTTTGATAGTAATGAAGAGTGCTTCAGCGGTAATAATACCACCCGGAGACTGAATGAGAAGTCTGCAGATTTATAGGATGACTGGACTGTTTTCTTTATTCCATCCTGTATATAGACCCGTATCTCACTCGTGCTCTCTCGCTCGCTTTTATATCTCCTGCAAACCGGCAACACTTTCAGCTGACTGCTGGGTAAATAAGGTTGCCCAGCCTTGCCTGAGAACCTCATATATATATATTTTTTTTTACTCCGAGGCAGGAGCAGCTTTACCGCGACTGCACAGAGGAATCCGCAAAGCAATCAGAGTGCAAAGAGAGGTTGCTGATTTCAGGAAGAGCTCGCTCCGACAGCTAGCTGCAGCGTATGACAATTTCAGACCGACGGGTCTACCCAGGAACGCAAAATTTGTGTTATTTCAAAACAAAATGAAAAATAGAGGCTTGTTTTTTTTTTTTTTTTATTGCCAGAGATGCTGCAGGTTTTATCATGAGCTCCCATGTTGCCAGTTCTGTTTGGCCAACAGAGCGCAGCTTTGTTACATCAGAGCGAGAGAGCCGAGCCAGGAAGGGGAGGAGAGACTCCAGCCGTATATACAGTACTCCGTACCCATGCTCCCACTTGGCCCAGTCTACTTTGGACTGTCTTGCTGTCTAAAGGATGTTGGGAAAGGGGGTGCAGTGCGGTGTTTTTGGGCCGGCCAAAAATCTGTTCATTCTTGTCTACGCCATGCTTAAATTGCTCCCCAGATTATAGAGATTTCTTATTTAGATCGCAAACTGACATGATGACATTGTGGCACGACACCGTTGGCTGATTAGACGGTTTAGCATATGATAGTGTGAAAATGGTGCTGCTGGCTGAATGTCAATAAATCGTGCAGATCATGAATATTAGAATGATCACAAAGTGTTTTCATTTTTATTTTCATCAACTACAAAATGCAAGTTGCAAAGACGGAATAATTTTGATATACAATTTACAACTCACTTTTAGAAGTCAGCAGTTACACTCCAGAGTCAGAGATTTAAAAATAAATCAATAAATCATAATTTTGATAATAAGATTAAAATGAAAAGTCATCCATGTCCTCAGCCCTGTATATAGTCTTTGGTCTGATGGGCTTCCTTCATCTACAATAAAAAGATCTAGATACAATAATTCGATAAACAAGTGGCAGTTAGTTTTTTTTTTTTACGTTGATCCGGCTCTCGTGCGTTGCTTGTTTGAGCGATCAGTTCCGAAAAGTTTTCCTGAATCCGAACCGTAATCTCACCCCCCCACCTTAGACTCCACATTATTAGTGTCCTTTGTGAGAAAAACTTTATAATTATCACGAGTCAGGAAAAGCATGATAAATTGAACAAGAACATGAAGCCACGTTTTTACAAGTGCTTGTTTTTGCCTCATGTTGCTTTTTTGCTCCTATTCAGGGGCAGGTAAAGACCTGCAGGTGATACTATGTGTGTGTGTGTGTATGTGTGTGTGTATGTGTATTTGTGTGCGTGCATATGTGTGGGGAGGTATGGATAGGATTAGTGAAGAAAAAAGGCTACCCATATCCCTCCGTCTGTCCACTTCCTGTCTCCCTCCCGCATTTTCTGTCCAGACTCAGACTCTAAGTCTTGTCTGGCACTTTCACGTCTAATCTGTTTAATTTGTTAACATGAAACAGGCTTTTTTTTTTTTTTTTTTACACAAGCTGTTGACATCGGCCTCCAGCACGAACCGGTGACCCTTAAAAAGTCCATAAAGCCTGTTAAAAGGCTTTAAGTCACATTTTACGCCAACCCACCTACACACACACACTACAGGTGAATAGGGCCTTTTTAAAAAAAAAAACAATTATGTTTAGTCAGGTGTTTGCTAAGAAGATTATAAGAAAAATGTTTAACTTTTACAACATTGTAACTTATAAGAAAACCTTTTTTAAAATGATCCTTTAAAAAAAAAAATTAATGATGCAATTGGCCATATGCTTAATTAAATATGTATGCATTTATAATAAAAGGAAAAAATACATTTTATGATTTTAAAATTAAAGCGTTCATTTCATGGTAAACAGTTTACAAGAAATTATCATACATTTATAATGGACTTTTATTATAATAAAACATTTATTAAAACATAAAAACATTTATTATTATACCATTAAAAATTTTGTTGAATTTCTTGTGTAATATCATTTTAAATAGACAGGACTAGGGAACAGTGATGAGACCATAATGCAAAATTTCAGGTCATAAACTTTTGTAAATTTTTTTTTTTTGATTATGAATATGATACAGATCAAATTTTAGAAGAAATTGTTTTAATTGTAAAATAATTTGACTGTTTAATGTTAATGTTTCATAACAACGTGATTGTACCAAGTGGGTGGAGCCAAAAGGTTTCTTAGTGGGTATGAGTGGAAAACGCTGAAATGAGCATTTTTCTGTTGCGATTTGACTGTTTTATTGCTTCACATAGAGGTAGAGGTGAGAAACCAGATTTCCTTTCCCTTAGTGGCCCAGCAGACGAAAGTGGTTTTCTGACATCACGTCCGCCTAGGTGTTTAATTCCCCTCTCGGCTCTGCCACTTCCCCATCACCAGGCACGAGTGTAATGAATTTAATTCATTCTGATTTCACTAAGCTGCTCAGTGTTCATTTAAAAAAAAAGAAAGAAAAAAAAAAAACACCCCTCATCCCATCCCCGCACACCACCTCTTCTAATCCTTGCCTCTCCTAATCTCACGTGAGGAAACCAAGCAAGCTCAAAAGAAGAAGGGGGGGGGGTGAAAAAGGGGGGGAAAAAAACAGAGGAGATAGGGAAATCGTCTTTGTCAGGTTTAAAGTACGTCGGTGCTTGGTCCGGCACTCGGGCTGTCAGAAATGAAAGGGAGAAATAGGAAGAGGAGGAAGAAGGAAGGAGAAGGAGAAATAAAGAGCAGACGTGGTGAGGGTGTGTGGTGACTCGGGTAAGCTCAGCGCACCAATAAACTCTAACAAACGGCATCATTATGTTATTGTGTATTGTATAAAAATTATATACTGCTGTAAATGTAAATGGTCTGATCTTAGAAAATGAGGTCATAAAAATGTTATGGCTGAAAAGTGAGTCTTGTGGTGAAAGAAGAAGAAGAAGAAATAAAAACAGACAGCAAATCACAACTGTCAGTGTAAATGGCTGGCTGTTGGTGTGTACGTGTGTGTGTGTGTGTGTGTATGTGTACAGTATGTCTGTAGCTCTTCCCGGAGTGAATATGTCCAGTCGGGGATCCAGTCTAAGGGATTTGGCCAGTTGGAGGGAGGAGAATGCAAACCAGATGTTGTGTGTGGGAAATAGCTATGTTCTGTCCACTCCAAGTTTGCGCTAGTGTGTCTAACAGGCTGTAAAAACAGCTGCTTCCAGATTCCGTCGCCTCATTTACACTTAGTAAATCACCCATGATTCTTTGCACTGCCGCCGAGAGCGCCTTTCGGATCCGCCTACCGGCTACCGAGCGTCTCTGTGGCAGACGTGCTCGGCTCTGATCTTTCTCAGATAGCGCAGAGTGAAAGGGAAAGACGTGCGACACTTCTGAGTCAGCACCGTGTCCTACTAGATTTATTTATTTCTTTTTCCTGTTGAATCTCTTCATCCGAAATAAAGTGTTTAAGGTGTTGTATGTGGGAGCAGAGGCCTCTCAAGAGAAGGAGGGACCACCTCAAGTCGGGGTTACACTGCACAAATTGTCGCAAACAAAAATCGCGTGTCGAAAAAAACAATCTTTTCATAGTGAGTTCAGTTTGGTGTTCTTGGTGCAGATTTGGTCTTACTGCAACCAAATCATCTGAAAATTTTAAGATAATTCAAGTTTAAGGACGGTGTACTGTAGTATTACATTAAACTTACAGGATAGCCACGGTAATGGTAACGGGTTCATTTCACAAGCGCATGTTAAATAGTGTTTGTTTCTATGAAGCGCTGGCATCAACCGCATGTCAGTAGCGCTATCTTTCGTATCGTTGTTGCATATTGTGAGATTTTCCTCAACATCATCTCTTCCGCCTTTTATGTTAAAAACGCTGCATAATGAAATCGGATTGAATAGATAGGAGGCAGGATTTAATGAATTACATCGCTATGTCACTGACTGGATAAATAATAGTAATAATGGTGTGAACTTAGAAATAAAATCAGGGAAATTCATGAGTAGTATTTATTTATATTAAAATAAAATTATATTATATATTATTTTTGCTAATCTGACAGTTAGCAGCTAGCTTCTTCGTAACAATTGAGACGATGCGGTTTTAATGTTCTGAGACTCCATCGCTGACCTCATCCTTAAGCTTCAACCATAATCGATCTCCAGCGTAGCTGTCTTTAAAATCTGATGTTTTTTTATTATTTTATTTTCCCCCAGCCTGTGCGTGTATATTAGACCGGCCATGTGTACGAATCGCCCTGCTTTGTTCGCGGTGGCACAATGCGTCTTGAAACTGATTTGCATGTAATTGTTGCCTCGGATTTGCTATGATAGTCATAAACAAGACATTAGCAATTCAAGGTGAGGAATTAGAGGCCTGAGAGACTTCCAGATCACACGCATGGTAATGAAGCCCCTGGCTTAATAATGCAAGAAATGTCAGGAAACTTTCCACCAGCCGGGCGGACGCCAGGGAGGCACCGCAGGCCTAGGGCTCATGTCATCTTTGTTCTAAATGCAAATCAGTTTGTCGTGACATTGACACCATCAAATATGGAGTGTTGGAGGCATGATGAGAGAGTGTCCAGGCCTTTTCCCTTTCTCCTCCGTCAGGTCTGCTCCATCACACACCTGAGTCAATCTATTATTATTATTATTATTATTATTATTATGACTATTAGTTCAAACATATATATATATATTACCTTCATTAATCATCTTTTTCTACACTTTTTTTTTTTTTTTACTTTTCAGTTCTCAAACAACCAACATGAGTAGAAGTAAGAGTGTAAGAGTGTGTGTGAGTGTTTGAAGCCTTCTTAACTGTGAAATATAATGAATACAATCTCAACCTTAATAATTTAAGACCCTCAGTGTGCAAACGGCAGGCAGTTCAAAGAAAAAACAGCGGTGCCTTAAAGACGAGAGCTTCTAACGCTCGGGAAAATTCCAAGGTTATCTGAATAAGTCCTGGTTAACAGGATGTCCAGTTTTGAAGTGCGAGCTTGCCGTCCCATGTGCCCAATTTTTTTCTCTCTCTCTCTCTCTCTCTCTCTCTCTTTCTTTCTCTCTTCCCTTTTTCCTGGTTTCGCTGGCATGAAAGGCCGCGAGTCCCCAAAAATAACTCAGAAGGTTAAGATATTAATTAAGCGGCGAGGGCTGAGGAGGAGGATAATGAGAGGTGCTCTCCACAAACAGGCTGGCTGGTGCTTCACTCCGAGAGCGGGGATGAATGAACGCACCAGATCAGTAGTCTATCGGCCGCTGGTCTCGCCAAGTCATTACAGGAATTAGCTTCCAGCCCTGCTAGCAGCCTGCACCTTTTACAGCTGTCATAAGCAGCCCTGGTCATTAGAGCGCGGGGAACGAAATTCATCCCGAGCAATTAAAATAGGCCGCTACGTGGTATTTGAACATGACTTTAAATACAGTAAGTGGACCTTCTTACAGAGAATAAGTAAGGTGTAAAACACACTCTGGGGTGTGCTGTGACAGGGAAATAATCAAGGCTTCTTACTGTAGGCATGGAGTGTATTATTGCTCTTAAACAACATCAGTTAATTTAAGTGTACTTTTCGGAAAAAAAAAAAAAATCTTTATATCCGGGAAAAAAAAAATCACTGACACTGGAGACTCCTTTCTTGAACAATATGCTTTATTCTGTTCATTGTAAGTACCGGATTTTGTCCCCAGTACACCATGTGATTATTCTTTTCTATAGGAACCATAAATGATTAGACCGACTGTCCTTGCTGACCAATCAGGATCAAGAATTCACCAGCATTTCTCCTCGTTCCAGGCGTGATGCTCAGCGCTTGGTGATACTCTGAGCACTCTGAATAGATTTCCCTCCCTTTTTTTTCCATGACAGCGGAGTTAGAATTTTATGTTCCCGACATTAATCGCGAACGGTCTGGCGATTGGCACTTCCCCGGTAATTGTCCATGGAGTGCTAAGCCTGTTTCCCTCACCGAGTCGAACAGCCTACCATAATAGCCGTGATTTAATTTAGCTATTTAACCTGTAATTCCAGCAATATTTATTGAAGAGCGAGGGGAGAAAATTGGGCCATTAGGCGCCGAGGATGAATACACCGAGATGAAAATGAACACGCCTAACTGGTAGTTGACCTCCGCGTTCCGTGGCGGAATTTTATTAGCACGGGCCGCTGTAATTACCACAAATTGAATCATAGAGAAAACCAAAATCATCCGGTAATGAGCATTTTTTTTTTATTATGCGTTATTGCACTTCACGACTGGGCTGTGAGGTGTGACGTCCCTGCACGAGCTCTGGCTCAAACCCGAACGCCGAGCACTCTGGAGTTGAAACTCGGTATTTAAAATAAAAACAGCTTTCTCTTCCTAGACGTGCGTATTGTTTTTTTTTTTGTTTTTTTTTTGAGAACGAACAGGGGGATGGGAAGTGCTGCCAATTTATTTGTGAGCATTGTCTTTTTTCTGGACGACATATGGCACATCCTGTAAGACGCTGTGAGATGCAAATTCAGGGGAGTCTGACTTTAAATGAGGCAGCGACGGTGACATGAGCCCTTTTGAAGAGTGCACATCACAGTACTCCGGGGAGAAACAGCAGGGGAGCACCCACAATGCCGTGCGGCTGCGACGCGCACCACCCACCTCTTCTCTTACAGTACGAGAGCGTTCGAGTGAAGTGCCTGGCGCGGAAACCCCGCAGTCGCAACATCAACTCGGGTTATTACCTGCGTTTTCGTTTTTTTTTTTTTTTTTTTACTCCTTGGAAGAACCGCAATTAAGCTTTCGACTGTTTATCCGGAAATGAAATGAGATGGCTAGGAAGGAACGATGATGCTAAAGGCAAAGACAATCTGCTACATGGATGCACATTCACAACATGCCTTTTGATTCCATTTTTTTATTTATTTTTTTTTTTGAGAGAGAGTATTTTTGTCTCACAGTAGATTCCAAAAGTTTAAGCCTCTTTTAAGCCTCCGTGGTGCTTCACCAAACACCAAACAGCAGCCTGAGACTAATTAACAAGGCGTGCGTCTTTCTGCACATCTGTCCGAGAAGAATCTAACTCGATTTCCGAGCACAAGTGTCCAGACTAATAATTATTCCGTTCTATAGTCATCCAGAGGCTCGTGGTGAGGAGTAGCAGTAAATGATCATTAAGACCCAGACTGTGCTTAATCAATACAGAGAGAGAGAGAGAGAGAGAGAGAGAGAGAGAGAACACACTCATCTTTCAGCGTTGCACCAGCATCAATCATAAGTCACATGTATATAGCAGTCTTACAGAAAGTCACCCAGACCCAGACAGATTCATACACCTTTTTTTACATGTATGTCTCTGTGGTTGTGTGTGTGTGTGTGTGTGTGTGTGTGTGTTTTTAGACACTCTACTTGTTTTCATATAAACCTTTCGAATGTGTTTTTCCGATAAGAGTGTCTGACTCAACTGTTGTAATTTGACGCATTAAATCTTACTAAAGGAAGCGTTTTTGTTCACTAATTCTTTAACACGTGATTCATTTCTACAATTTTTAATAATCTACACCACATGCGCAAGCATTTGTGGTTTATATTCATTTCTTCATGTATATGATCTGTTTATTTCCTTGTGATTGTTCGCACACGATTTATTTATATCCTTTTTTTTTTTTTTTTACAAAATTATTCATTTCCACATGCAAATCTTTACACGCTTTTTTATTTTCGAAAGTGATCCTTTGCCCGTTTACTTCTTTATGTGATTCCTTACAGGTGATTCTTTTGTCTTTTACATATGAATTTTTCACATCATTACATAATATGTTATGTGTTTTTTTTTCACCATTTGATTAAGCACGTCCGCATGAGCCTTTGTGTTCTTTTCGCACGTGACTACATAATGTCATGTAAAAAATAAAAAATAAAGATTTTTACATGTATGTGGTTTTTCTATTATTTAAAACCATATTCTGTATACTGTATCTGGGTGTTTATTGCTCAGCATGATCAAAAAAATGCTTAGAAAAATATTTTTGCATATTTATATATATTTTACGGACTCAACAGCTTACTAGCTTACTATAACTTTTTTTCCCCAAATTACACATTTCCATAAATATTTTACAAAAAATAAATATAATACATTATATGCAATATAATAAATGTACCATGTAAGTTCTCTCTTTCTCTCCTGTGCTCGCTTTTCCCTCTTTCCTCTGTAAGTCAATAGCGTACTATTAGTATGATGTACTAACTTCCTTGATATAAGCATTATTATTATTATTATTATTATTATTATTATTATTATTATTATATAACTAAGATATAATTTTAGATTTTTTTCATACAGTTATAACAGAATGATGACCTAATCTTTCACACATGAGCTTTAAATACAATGAAATTAACGCCTTACTCTGATACATACCTTATTTTTTATTATACTGTACGTGTTGAAATCATTGCAAATGAAACTCAACCATGATGAAGCATTTGTATTTTCGAGGCATCACTCTCTCTCTCTCACTCTCTCTCTCTCTCTCTCTCTCTCAGAGGCATGGAACTGTTTTTACTGTACAGGTGTTTCTGTTGGAAATTTGGATGCCATAAGTGTAAATGCCAAAAACAGGAAGCTCGGCTCCCTTTTAGGTCCAACGAGCTACTGAGAGATCCTCTCTCTCTCTCTCTCTCTCTCTCTCTCCGCTCTCCCTCTCTCTCCCTCCTCCTTCTTTCTCTCTCGCTCTCTCGTTCTCTTTCTCTCCTGCGCTCGCTTTTCCCTCTTTCCTCTGTAAGTCGTCCAACGAGGCTCTTGCCAAAGCCGTGTGTGAACCACAGCCAAACAAAACACAGGCAGCAGTCCAGGCCAGCGCGGCACGCTTCCACTAATAGAGAGAGAAAAGGCTTCCAGACCCAACACGCTACTTACAGCACGGCGAAATTCTTTACGCTAGATAATAGCTTAATGACAGCCTAAATGAAGTCCCCGTAGTAAAAACCAATGTCAGCCAATGAGCACCTCATTAAAGGATGCTATATCCCCTTTTCCCTCCCCCTCCTTTATTCGGTTTCGAAAGCGAGCCTCATTGTGTGGAAATCTGAAATTCCAGGAGATTTCTCCTCTTTTGTCCTCGCCTTACAATTCCCTTCCATTTCTCTTTTCTCTCCAAAAACTATCGGCTTACTATTACAATATATAACAATCTGCCAAATGGATGAAAAAGAGAACACCTTCACCTCCTCACCATCTCTCTCTCTCTCTCTCTCTCTCTCTCTCCCGTCACTGTGAACAAATTTGGACGCAGGAACGATTTCAGGGTTTATCGCTCTCTCTTTTTTTTAATCTCATTATTAAGAATGGTATGAATAGCAATCACAGAGAGAGCTGCACATCCTGACTCTGTGTCATTTTTTTTTTCATCTAGATTTATTTGCTTTTGATTAAAAAAAAAAAAAAAAAAAAAAAGCATGACGTGGACCATACCATATACATCAGTGCACGGTTAAATTCCAGGCTGGTTACTGGACGAAGACGTGCTTGCGTGTTTCCGCCCTCTAGTGACCGATAGTGCTGGGAAAGTTTTCATGAAGTGAAGGGAGGCTCCTACAGGAAAGAACAAAACAAAAGGAGAGATTTATTGGTTAGGTGTTGATTTTCAGTAGCATGCTAACATGCTAAAGAGCTGTTATTACCCTTAGAGAAAAAAAAAAAAAAGCATTTTGCGGCTCAGCCCGCTGGAGCGTGAAGCATTTAGTGCTATTTGCAAACTATGACCTGGCTAATCATACAGTGTGTTCACAGATTTGGGTGTGTAAAATGGCCATGTATCCATCACATTATCACTAAAATAAGAAACGAAGCTGTGCGTTTTTACGCTAAAATGCTAATGCGTACAGTTTTAGCCTGACACACAGCACAGCTGATGATACACTATACAAGTCAACTAACACGTTCTTCCACAGTAATTGTGCTATAATGATGTCCTTTTTATTCACTTGTCATGCTGCAAAACAGGAACCAACTGGAACCTAGCCAGCTAGTCGGCACAGTGCCGCGTTCAATTGTCTCGAAGCTATTTTATCTCCAAAACCTTTTAATAATTAATGCTTGCTGTGCTGCTAGCTGTACGGTTCAGTCGATAATGTTGCTCCGCATGTCTGTGTATGTGTGTGTGTGTGTGTGTGTGTGCATTACAAGTGTTAAAAATCACATGAAATTACATTGTCAGAAAATCCAACAAGATTATTTAACTGGATTTCCATAGACTGGGATCACCATGACATGAATTGCACTGTTTATAATAGGAAACAATAAAAATATTACATCTTAGCAAGTGCAACTATTTTGAATACGGTCAATTTTATCCTGTATTTATTATTATACCTTTACGACAAATCAAATATAAGATTATAAATCCGATTTCAAATTCAAATTCAAATTCTATTTGTCACATACACAGTCATACACAGTACGATATGCAGTGAAATACTTATACGACCGCCAGTGACCTTAAAAAATAAAAGCTTATAGATAAGAAATAAATATGAATAAAAAGAAATACGATAGAAAATAAATTTAACTAGGATAAAAATTTAAATATACTGTACAAATAAGGACATTCACAATATAGCAAAATATAGAAAATATAGAAAAAAAATAGAAATAAAAAATTTTTTGAAATTTAGTGTAAGTAAAGAAAAAATGAAGTAAAAATGACTGGTGGGTGCAAATATGCATAAAAAGTGTCGTATTAAAGTGTCTTGTGCAATGATCCAGAAATTAAAATATGAATATGCAAGTGTAGGTGTGCATGAATGTGTCCATAAGTGTCTAGTCAATTTTGGATGTTAAAAAGATGGTATTAGTATTTCCAGAAGTTTCTAATCAAAAATGGTCAAAATGGTCTGCTATAAGAAAAAAATCAAAATCAAAATGGTCTGCTATGAGCTCATGAGGAAATAAAGAGAGTGAAATGATCTGGCTATAGATTAAGCAAACTTACAGTAAGAGCTGGAAAGGTAATAGAAATGTCTACATGTTTATTAACCATATATTTGGTTTATTGAAATCTTGTAAAAATAGTAGGTACCTAGTATGGTACCTGGCTAGTATGATCTAGAGATTAGATTTTTCATTTTGTGTGGTATTTTCAAATTGACATAATAAATGACAAGGGCCGTTCAAGTTAAACTGGGACCCATTTACTCACTCACTCATCGTCTATAACACTTTATCCTGTATTCAGGGTCGCTGGAGCCTATCCCAGGAGTCTTAGGGCCTGGACAGGGTGCCAATCCAATCCACACACTCACACACTACGGCTAATTAGGGAACGCCAATCAGCATGTCCTTGGACTGTAAGAATACCTGGAGGAAACCCACCAAGCACGGGGAGAACATGCGACCTCCATGCACACAGACGACGAGGCAGGAATCGAACCCGGAACCTGGAGGTACGAGGCGACTGCTAACCACTAAGCCACCGTGCCGTCTAGAACACAGTTATGAGAGGAAAAACTCTTTTGGTGGCTCTTTGGTGAGGCTAGCGATTCAGACGTGAAGTAGGTTGTATGATCATGGCTCTGAGAAAACGTACTGAGAAAACTTTCGGCCTTGATGGTACAGTATCCAAGCACTACTGAAACACTGGGATAAAGGAACTCAATGGATTATACAGAGAAATAAAGGCAGCTTTTACTCTCAGAACTGTAATCTGAACACATTGGTGCATTAGTGGCTCTGTGGTAGTTTTCTCACCTGCCTGCTGGGTTCGATTCCCACCCAATGCCCAAAACCAAGCCACTGCAGATTTAGTGCCGGTGGTCCCAAGCCTGGATAAAATGGGAGGGTTGCGTCAGGAAGGGCACCAGGGTAAAACCTGTGCTAAGTTGCTAAGTTGCTAAGTCGTTGGTGGCGACCCCTCAATAAGGGAGCAACCGAAATTCCAACAGAATGTCCCAGTTTGACTTGATCATAATGAATGAACAGCTCACACTTTCCAACATAATACAATGACGAAAATGTTGTTTCATATTACAATTACAATTTCACCAACCCCCTACTGTGTGAGCTACCCGGAACAATAATTGCTCTACACCACTATTTGTGAAGAAGTTACAGTCTGTATTTTACAAAACGGCCTGCTGCGAACAAAAGCGACGGCACTGACAGATGTAAACTGTAATTATATTACTGCCAGATTAAACATAATGATACTCGGAGCATGAAAGATGGTTATATCATTTGGTTCCTGCATTAGCGACACACACACATCATTCAGTGGTTAAATGAGTGTACATTACTAGTTTGCTTCTTGATAATCCAAATGTACTATTAAAAACCATTTATTACTACACATATTGTATGATTTTAAATGTTTCATTTTGAAACAGATATTGGAAAGTAAAAAGGTTGCGAAAAAGTAATTCGTGTTAAAATCAAACTTTAATACGAATTCTTACTTAGTAGATTAGCATGTACAGGTTGTTCGATTAAAAATTCAGAAATCATAGACATTTTGTGGATTCATGTTTAAAAAAGATAATATTAATATCAGTAATTTAACCAGAAATTATTAAAGTAAAACTGATATTAAAGTAAAAAGTTAGTAACCCCACAAACGGTAGTAAGACCTTATGAACTGCAAAATATTTCCAAAAATTCAACATTTAAAATCGATATTAATTTTTCACTTTAAGAACAAAAACGAGATGTGATGTGCATTATATACAAAAAAAAAACTACTACTTAATTTTACAAAATATGAATCTAAACCTCTTGTTACAGTACACTGAATATTAACCCTCATGAGCTTCATTATTTTATTATTTATTTGTCCTTTATGTTATTTCCAAATACGTTTTAGCAGATTGCATTATAAGAAGCCTGACAGATGCTCGCAAGCTTGAGTGTGTTTTAGTCATCTTGTTTTTTTGCTTCCCTTTTCCCATTAGACCGTAACGCTCCACAAAGGATGCAGATCTGGGAAATGACAAGGCGAGGCGAGGCGAGGCGGGGCGGCTGTAACAGCAGGGTGCTGTGCATACAGGAGCACACAGTGTTAGCAGGGGGAATAGAAGTAAACATCAGATTAACTCTGTTATTAAAAAAAAAAAATAGTCACAATTTTTGTTTCGATTTTATTAGTACCATGGTATCGGTGATAATCAATTCCTCTCCTAGGTGAAAAAGTGAATTGTCAGATAGAATCATATAACACCATTTAATGCTTCTTAATTCCTGATCCATGCTTCGTTTTTTTGTAAATATGCAACACTTTTATATTTTTATCAGATAAAAAGAAACACATTTAGCAAATAAATGCTTATTTGCTAAATACAATTTTATGCCCTTTTATGCCTTTCAATGATCTTGATTGTTATCAGATGAAACTTGGTTTAGATTTACATGAAAAGACATAAACCTGAAAAGTGTGTTAAGATATTGCAACATAAATTTGACATGGTTACAGACACTACAGATGCTTTGCTTTAAAAATCCTTCATTTTGCACGGCATGCTCTAATTTAAGCAACACTTTTTACAGGTCATATGCTTATAGATGCTTACACCAATATTACTATCAATACTCAAACAAATATGAATAATTTGCATTTTAAAAGATTATTTGTTGAAAAATGGCCGTTTTTTTATTTTTAGGGAAGCAGGACTGGTGACTTCCATGATGCATAAACTTTAGAAGTAGCTTTTTTGGCACACAGATTTTCTGTATTATGTGTATAACATAAAATAAAACAATTACATCAGCACCAATACTCTGTTTTGGCTGTTTAATAAACTTAAGATGTTACTCTGATGTTCATTAGTAATTGCCTGTTGTGGTAAAGGCTCTATATTTAAGCTCTAGCAGAGCATGTGAGTGACTACAAAGCTATATATAACGTGTATAAATGATCATGACCTAGTACGACCCTAGCAAGCGACTGAAACCGCAATAGCTTGTCAGTTAACATTAGCTTTTTTCAAAAATGGTTGCACATTCACATTCATTATGCAAAAGAATATTGTGTATATTTTTATTCACTCTACACGTTTACTTTCATGAACAGCATTGACCATATTGTGTGTGTGTGTGTGTGTGTGTGTGTGTGTGTATTTTTTTTCATAAACTGGGAAGGTTTCTAGCACAGACGAGAACTTTGGCTCTTTTCCAAACCCCACATGTCATATATTAATCTGCTGATTGTTCAAACCCTCATACAGGGTGATTCACACTTCAGTGAATCTAGAAGAGTAAAGCTGAGGCAGATCTGATACAGACCTATATGCAAAAGCTTCCTGTTATCACTTTGATTACAGCAGCTACAGTAAAACTAATCTCGCTCCTCTTCTTCTTGCTCTCCTGAGAAGTTAACAGGACAAAAATGCAACTTGTCAAGTTAACAAGAAAACGATCTCTTTCCTGACGATGATGTTGAAAAACGTTACAGATTACAGGTTGATGAAAACTCATCGTACAGGTTCTCCTCACAGAAAACGTCACCGTATCAACAGTTACACACTTGGTTTATTTAATCTGTTCATGTGGATTAGAAGAAAAAAAAGGAGGTTAATATTTGGTTCGCGTTATAGAGAATTAGTTGAAGCACCAGGCGTTGACAGGAAAACGTTGAAAAAAAGGTTGAAGTTAAAAATAGATCGGATCAGCTTTAATGTAACCAGTGATATTTTTATTTCAGGTTGAAGCCCACGTACAGTAAATGTCTGTCTGTCTGTCTGTCTGTCTGTACGGCAGAACTCTCTGTCTAACCTATTGATACAAAGAAAAAAAAAATTGTATAAGGATGAGTATCTCACACGTTGTTTGCGATAAATCATACTTCTTTCATTTTCACCCAAATACACTCCCTGTTCGGTAATCGGAGAGTGAATCACAGACGAGAAATCTAAAAAGTAGATCAGATAAAGATAACTTACTCACTCACTCATCTTCTATACCGCTTTATCCTGTATTCAGGGTCACGGGGGCCTGGAGCCTATCCCAGGAGGCTTAGGGCACGAGGCAGTGTACACCCTGGACAGGGTGCCAATCCAAGTACCAATCCGGAGTACCAGGAGGAAACCCACTAAACACGGCGAGAACATGCAACCTCCATGCAAACAGAGACGGGAATCGAACCCGGACCCTGGAGGTGCAAGGCGACCACTACACCACCATGCTGCCAAAATATGAACTAATATTCAGTTCAGCTTTTCTAATTAATATCTATTGTTGCAGGTGTTTGTTTATATTGAGCAAGTAGCTCATTAGTAGCTTATTTTAAAGTAGATTATTAAACCCAGTGCATAATTGTTTATAACATCGCTTTTTCTCAGCATTTTGATTTCACTTGTGGTGCAGGTTAAACTTCAGGCAGATATCTAAGTACTACAAAGGTTTTATTCGATTCCGTCCAGCTAGTTGTGTTTGATGCTGTGACAAAAGCTGGCTGGACAGACATACAGACAGACAGACATACAGACAGACAGACATACAGACAGAAAATTTTCTGAGACTGGTTTGTGGTCCTCTATTGTATGAAACATACAGATATCATTGAAAGAGCAGATTCTGACCAATGTACAGACAAAACCTTTCATTTATTTATATAAACTAATTAACACATTCTGTCCAAGAATTCTACAATGCTGTGGTACGAAATAATCTCCAATTCTGCAGCTTCAGATTTTACCAGGTGTGTGTAAGGAGGAGAAATGTACAGGTCAATGTACATGCAATACTGAACGATTCAGGTTATTACAACCCCATAAGCGACGAACCTTAATTAAGAAGATGAAAGGGCTGTGTGTGCAGTGTCAGGTGACACACCTGACTCTTTTTGACCTCTCATGTGTCTCTGAGTTTCTGCAACACACCCCTGGAGCGAGCAGAGGATCTTTCTCTATCTATCTGTCATCTGTATCTGGAAAACCACCCTGTCGGGCTCCAGATGGTGTATGAGAGAGTCTCCTTCTTAAATGTCAAGGTCAGGCCTTTCAGACCAGCGGCTCAACTTTTCTGCTATGGCAGTTTTGGTACAAAGAAGTGCCTTCCAGTGTAAAAATCATTTACAGAAATTAGAGGACAAACATATGTAATGATTCTGTAAGACTTTTCTACAATACACAATATGCAACTGTACATGGTTTCAAAACTTTTTTTATTGGTTGCAGTGGCTGTTACTTCTAGTCACTCTATAAGTCAGCAACAAAGCAACAAAAAAAATAGGTTTACAAGACGATACCAAGAAATTCTCCAGGTAAAAAAAACTTGTTTAAAAGAAATTTCTTCCTGTTGATTAGATGCATCATTTGATAGTCTTGAACCAAACGACAGGTACAGTAGAACCACATGGCTGTTATACAGTAATTCCTACTATACAGAAGGTATGAATATATATATATATATATATATATATATATATATATATATATATATAGACAGTGTGACTTACAGTAATAAAACTGGTATGGATGACGAAGCGTAATATTTTTTAAGCACCCAAAATACACAGTGACAGTAAGATAAAATTCTATGCCCTGCTCCTGTCTAATGGTACAAATACATGCAGGTATCCAGTTTTGTATTTAAGTTGGTTTTAAAGAAGATTGAAAGATTAACCCAACCTTTTCGCTGAGTCCACAAACTCTTATATGGGGTGTGTCACATTTCATTAGTGGAGAGGCACTGAGGCAGAAGTGTGAGTGCGATAGGAACTTCCTGGTCCGTAAGAATGCAAACATAATGTGTGTTAATCAGTGTTGGGGGACGTTACTTTTTAAAGTAACTAATTACATTACAAAATTACTGTCTTCAAAAAGTAATCAGTTACATTACAGCGTTACTTTCTGATAAAAGTAACTAGTTCGAGTACTTTTCCATTGCAGAAAATGAAAACTCCTTTGTGATTCCTCATGCATGTTGTTTTAATCAAGACTTTTATAATTATTCTACCATCATCACTCAGCGAAGTTTGGCCCATAATCTGTTAACTAGATAATACCCCTATCTCACCTACGTGGTTTCGTAAGTACGGTTCATCATGATTCACCGCGAGTTTTGGCGCCGTGATTAGGTTTCCATCTTTCCGCGCGTCGGTCCTCGCATAGTCAAACCACATAGATTAGATAGGGGTATAACAGCAGGAATAACAAAGGGGGGCGGGTTAACAGGGGCGGGGCTTGTAGGACAACTTTCACACACACACACACACACACACACGCACACATACACACACACTAATGGATTGGGAATGACTGCTGTCTGGCTCACGAATTACATAAATTGTCTGAATAACGGATTACATTTTTGAAAAAATAACTAAATAACCAAGTACTTAAATGGCGTTAGATTACTCGTTACATCAAAAAAGTAATCCAAGTCCTCTAACTTTGTAACCACCCAACACTGGTCAGGACATACCACAAGTAATCCAAGGAAGTGTAGATCAAACTGATGAAAAGGTTAATGCTGGTTCTACAGGTCATTACTGTTATGGGGACAAAAGGATGAGGACCTACTCAATATTAGGCAGGTGGTCATAGTGTTGTGTATGATCGGTGTACATCTGAGCAGTTGAGAGTTAAGGGTCTTACCCAATGGCCCAACAATGGTGACTTGCACCGTGATGGAGGATGTTTATACCTGCTCAGCAGTGAATGGGGAGACAGTTGCCTTGATAAATTTTAATATATTATTATGAGCACAGACTCACCCAAACTGGATAACTAAAGACTATTTTACCACAGTATGTTCTCACAGAAGTATCAGAAGGACTCAGATGGTTTTCCTCATTTCGTATCTCCAGTACTAAAAGTTTCCTTGCTGATGCTAAGGCTTTAGGTAGAATGTACAGGGTGGGCCATGGAAAAATAGGGCTACTTTTCTGTGGCCCGTTCAGTATTTTTAACTCATGAGAACGCACTACTTAATGCCAGCTCTGACGGTATGAATAAATGTTTCGGTATGAATAAATGCTTCACTTCGCATAATGTCTCAGTAACCTGAACTGATCTACTGCGAGTGTTTACCTTCCATCACCTTTCAAATCCCGAGCCGACCTTCTTCTCGCCTCACCTGTTACAGCTGCTGTCTCTTCCAAAATGGTTTAAAAATACACACTTATGAAGTGCTTTGAGCTCAACACAGCTCGCCACCGGTCCGCGTTGTGTGTTTGTCTTTATTAAACCTCAGACGCAGCCGGAGGTTAATCATCGTCTCGCTTGAAGACGCTGGAATGTGCAGCACACAGGATTGCGCTGGATCACCGGCGAGCTCACAGGCGCTAATTAACCCCAGCGTTGCAGTGTTTCAGCACTGACTCAGACCTGGAGTTCCCCTCGTTTGTTTTACTGCATTGGACCATTGTTGAGCATGCTCACTGCCAATGGTGTGCCATGAGACGTTTGTGTGTGTGTGTGAGGATCGTGTCTGATCTCTGTAGATGTAAAATGTCTTTGTCTCTCTGTGTGTCTCTCTGTTGCAGTCTGAGCGAGAGCTTCTTCATGGTGAAGGGAGCTGCGTTGTTCCTGCAGCAGGGCAGCAGTGCGCAGGGTCAGAGGACTCACTCCCATCATAAACATGCAGGTGAGCACACACACACACACACACACACACACACACACACACACACACACACACACACACACACACACACACACACACACACATATACATACACATACATACAGGAAGCCAGCCACAAACATGCTGGCGAGCTCGTGCACTGATTTCCTTTTGTTCATGGGAGGTTCGACTCACAACCTCCGTCAGCCAATCGGATTAAAGCGTCCGGACCGAATACTAACAAAAGACTGCTGTACATAATGAAAGGAGTGTCGGAGTGGGTTGATGCAGCCTGGTGGAGATGAAATGGAGTTATTGTTTCCACCTGAAAGTGAATTATTTTCAACAATTTGCCGATGTTTCTTCTTTCAGAAACCACTTAGTCCCTGTTGTCACTTAGATTCTAGCAGCTGGAAACACTCGTCTTTAGTCTCGTCCAGAAAGAAAACTTGTTCTATAACTTTATTGAACAAGTTCTATTAACTATCTGTAAGCTGTAACTCAGATAGACTATCGACTGATCTTGATTTGAGTGCATCGCAGTTTTCAGTTTGATTTAATAGCACTAACAGGGCTTGGGTTCGATTCCCGTCTCTGTGTGTGCAGGTTCTCCATTATGAACCTCCATTATGTCGCAGGTAGGCCATTATGGAAAGGAAATATATTTCTCTACATATTAACTGTCTATATTGAATGATTTAGTGTTCTGATCTGAATATATTTACAATATACGGAATAATATAATGTATTAATATATTGAGAAAATTTAACTATATATTGAAAAATACATAAGAAATTGCTGCTTTTCATATATTGAGAAGTATATTTCTCATTATATCTTTATAATGGGCCCCCGCGACCCTGAATTCAGGATAAACCAGTATAGAGGATAAGTGAGAGTGAGTCAGCACTAACGTTTACTGTCTACTTCGTCTCAAGCAGTGTCATTTCCAACAGATTTTAAAGCACTTGAAAGGTGAAATGTTATGTAACTTGATGTGTTGTTGATCACGTCTTGTTCTGGTGCTCGCTCCAGTCCAGCGTGTGACAGTATCACACTAACCTCGTGTAAACTCAAAAGAAGAAGGTGTAATATACTCTTGCCAAACTCGAGTATTTGAAAGATGCAGCAAAAGCTGCAGTATATTTTAAAGAAATGTAAAAATTTTAGATCATTTGTCATTTTACCTTAATCACCAGAAAAAAAAGTTAATTGTTTTTGAATTGAAACTGAGCAACAAATGATCGATTAAATCACAAAGCTTTACAGATCACTGTACTAAAGACGGTCCTGAAAATATATATATTAATAATGATAATAATAATAATAATACAATATTAAATATTAATAATACATTATTTTTGTTTTTGTTTGTTTGTTTGTTGTGTTCTTGACTGTGATTCAGATTGGCTGAAATTAGCTTCAGAGCCCACACACACACACACACACACACACACACACCACACA
>JAQMYJ010000005.1:26342126-26357554 GCA_030014305.1 Clarias laeviceps
ATATGACATAGAATGAGTAAATCTTATCGTTTCCATAGTAACAGCCAATTGTCTGGGACTAATCTACTAAAATGACTTGGACTATATAACTGATTACTAATTTAAAAAAAGTAACAGTAAGTAAGTTTTCCGATGTGGGAAACAACTAACAATAACCTGCGTATCTTTTCATATTAAGCTGTAAAAATTGTTCTACTGATACAAGTGTAAAATGATGAACATACTGTTCCATATATCCACCAAAAGCCATGTGTGGTTAGGATTAGGAGTGTGAAATATAGTGATTTAAATGTTTCACAAGCACGACAAAAGAAAGAAAATCAGCCGGGGTGCAAGTAAAGGTCAATGACTGCGACGGTATCTACGCACAAGAAAGGAGCGTTTGTCAAAACTGGCAACGAGATAGGTGAGGAAAAGTGAACCGAGGCTGTTAATATTTCATTTAATCTGAGTGAAGAGGCCTGTATTTCTATTAGACTATCCATTCATACGATAACAAGAGGAGCAAGTGTCTAATGGAGCTGTGTGTGTGTTGAAGAAACAATGCTGCTGGAATATTTTGTGCATACATGCTGCTTCTTCATTCACACGTGTAACCTATAGTATGACAGAAATCTCTGTACATGTGCATGATAAAACTGTAATCCAGCCTCTCATTAGCCTGCTCTTGCTTACTTTCTTTACCTAAATAGCAGCGGGATTAAAAGCCCCACACATGGCACGTTCAGACTGTATGGAATCAGTCCCGATGTAGGACCAGAACTTTGCCTCTCATTAGAAGGAAACTTCAAGTGCCCCATTTTTTTGGCTTACACAGACTGTGTGCTGACAGGTACGATACTTCTTAAGACTCCTAGATCAACGTGGCAATTCTCCTGCGCAAAAATCTCCCGGCGGGCCTGAAAAAGCAACGGCACAGGAATTTACCGTTGGACAGAAGGGCGGGAGGCAGCGAGGCCTTTTCAAAGAGCGTGCGAGTAAATAAAACTTCCTGCCTCGAAGTGAAGAGTAGGGAAAAAGTGTGTGTGTGTGTGTTGGGGGGTGGAGGATGGGACTGCATGACGGAGAGGGGAGGGGGGTGATGGGGCGACGACGAGGATGAGACGACTCACCTAATTACGCTGGGACAGAAATAGAGTCTCAGAGGAGGATGGTTCAATGAGGGAGTCATGGCGAATCAGGGGAATCCCCAGACTTGGGTTGTAATTATTACCACTATTATTCACCCAACTTGTCCTTGTCCAATTGATTGGCATGGCTGTTTCATGGCTGTTTCCAAAAAAGCTCCCTCTCTCCCTCTTTTTCTCCTCTTATTTTTTCCCCCTCCGTTTCCGTCTGACAGCATGACAAATGACAAGAAAACTAATCAAAGACATTCAAATCAATTCGAGGCCTCGTCGAATGCGCCATCTCCAGCCGAAGCTGTGAAAAACGACTGCTGATGTGAGGAAAGAAAAAAAAAACACGAGTGTCTTCAGTTGACTGATTTTCGACAGGTTTCAGAAGACCACATGAGATACTTGGCAGTAGAGATACACTCAGCATGATGTGAAGCAGATTTTTTTTCTCAATAATCAGAACAAAATCAACCAAAATCTGTTCAGTGCTTTTAATGGTGTGATTTGTCAAAGGAAGCTTTTTTGGTTGATATTAAACGGTAACCAAACCATTTATGAACAGATCTGCAAATGTTGGAAAAGTGACGTCTTCTATAAGGAGGTGTTTGTTTAATACTTATGGAAGGAGTCTCCAGTTGCAGGGCTTTATAGTTAAGTTTAAGCCTTTATTCGGTGAATATACAGTACATTACTGCACAGGCAAATTCTTTCTTTGCATATCAGAACGTACCGTGGGGTCAGCTATAATATGGTGCCCCTAGAACAGAACAGCACAAGGGCCCAACTTGGTGGAACAGGGCTTGAACAGCTGACCTACTGATCAGTAACTCAATGTTTTAAGCTGTAATGGATTCTGAAAGGTCTCCACGAAAGAGGAGTTTATGCAGTTTCTCACTAACAAGGTGAAGAAACAGATGTTTATACTTAACTGCTATAAGATAAACGAGACATGTATAATTCTGACTTTATTATTTTACTAATACTGAAAGAGATTTCAAAGTTTTGTTTCCGCATGAGATCTTTCTCACTGTGGAAACCTGAAAATGGCAGGTTGGAATAGAAGTTAGCACTGTGGCCTCGCACCTTCAGGTTTGGGGATTCGACTCCCACCTTGGGTCTGTGTGCATGGAGTTTGCATGTTGTCCACGTGCTTGATGGGTTTCCACCAGGTACTCCGGTTTCCTCCTATAGTCCAAAGACATGCAGACTGGGCTAATTGGCGTTTCCAAATTGCCAATTGCCCGTTTGTGTTTGTGTGTCTGTATGTCCTCCAATGGATTGGCACCCTGTCCAGGGTGTACCTCGCCTCCTGCAATAGGCACCAAGCTCCCCATTCAATTCTATACGGGATAAGCAGTATAGAAGATGATTGAATGAATGAATAAATAAATGAAAGAATGAATCGAATCGAATCGGAGAACCCAAAGGAAACCCGCATGAACACATAGCGAACGTGTGAAACTCCGCACAGATGGTAGTGAGGTGTCGCTAAAAAGTTATTGAAAAGAATTTCTTCCGCTTACTCCCTAGCAGTGATTCAAAATTCACTTATTTCTCTCCTTAAGTGAAAATGCTTTCTGTTCTTTAAAAAAGACACACATATACACACACACACACATCTGCGAGCAACGGAAGACACCGGTGAGGTGCGAGGTGCCTTTTTGATATTCAGATTCGCCTGCCTACACAGAGCATTATGACACATTTGGATGATCGCATTGTGGGATTAGGAGGCTGCCTTGTCATTTTCAACAACAATACGGCGATTTAGGGATGCTATTTCTCACAGTGCGCTACGCATTAACGCCGGGCCTGAAGATTTACATAAATCTTTGTCTTAAGATGAAAGAAAAAAGGGGGGTTTGAGACAATGAAGTTAAGCTTTGGAAATGGGAAAAGAAAGTGTGTGTATGTAAGAGAGAGTGTGTGTGGAGGTAGGAAAGAAAAAGTTTTCTATTTGAAATCAATCTACTTTTGATACAAAGATACATAATGCCCTCATTTTCATGTCCTCGTCATATAAAAAAAGAGCAGGAAATATGAGTGTGTGTATGTGAGAAAGAAAGAGTGATAGAGATAGAGAGAGAGACAGAGAGCGAGAGCAGACGCAGGCTTTCAGGCCAGGGTTAGTGCCGTGTCTTTCCCCCCGAATTGCTGCGCTCCTTAATCTTATTGCCTGTGGCAGTCATTTTGAAAAGTGACCTAGATTGTTTCACCACCCCTCGCTGATTGGATTCATCCGCCGTGATTGTGAATCGGTTTACAGCACGTCGCGGGCTGGAGAGCCGAGCCGCAATCTGACCACTGACGGCCATTTTTGATCAGGTTCCCGAAATCCACAATGCAGATTTGTGAATGCTGATTACGACGCTGAAATTCTGTTAGTGCTGGCCCCTAGACGGTTTGATGTACAACCACTGAGCCTCATTTATCATTGTTTGTAGGAGCATTGGTGAAGTTTACTCCTGACTTTGTGTAAATTTACTTACGATTGTGCAGCTTCAAATCGTATAATCATATAATCGACGCACATGCGGATTGTGCAATCCCATTTATAATGCTTACTAATTTTATTCGCATGCACAAGCTTAATGGATATTTGGTGAAACCTGTTTGTTTTGTGTTAATGCTTCAAAAGAAATCTATATATTAAGACAAATAATACTTAGATTTGAATAGGACATAAATAATGGCACCCTATAAAAAGAGTACGAGTTATTGTGAATCTGTTCATAGCTTTGGCAGGAATAGTGGTGTAGGGGTTATCACTGTGCCCTTGCATCTTCAGGGTTGATTCCAACCCCACGTCTGTGTGTTGTACTGGGTTGGCAAAGCAGAGAAAAATACAGAAAGTTCCTCCAAACATGAAGTATTCTTTATTAACACATGGACAAAAAATAGCTTGTAAGGCATGAATTGTAGTCAGGTTTACACTTTGAAGCATTGCAGTGGTTCCGAAGGCACCTACAGTAGGAGGTGTGTTGAAGGAATAGGCAGCAGGGCGAGCATGAGAGGGAGAGGGTGTGGCAGGCAGTATTCTAGTTAGAGTTTGCGGAGTCTGTAAAAACAGAGAACGAGTATAAGCATACGTTTGAAAAAGATCTCCGCCCCAGTAAAGGGTTCTGTGGCCACCGGCGACAGGAGATGGGTGGGTACTGAGTGTCCTCCAGCCCAGGCAAATCGGCAAGCCCCGTCCCCTTTCCACCCACATAAGGGCTGCAGAATGAGTGGCATTCTCCGTGCTGTGGGTGTTACAGGTCCAAGAGAGAAGGTTTTGAATGTATACGTGCACTGGTTGTAAGCCCGCTGTCACAGTGTGTAGAGTTCTGTGTTCTCCCCTGTGCTTGTTGGGGTTCCTCTTCGTACTACGGCCATATCCGATACAAAAGAACAAAAACTTTACTGTGTGTTACTCAAACCTCAGCTCAGATTCCAGTCAAACATTTCTCTTTCTTGACAACAAAGACGAGATCAATGAGCTGTAGCGTGTCTTTTGCATTATCACACACTCTCCCTGCATCCCAGGCCATGAATCCTGGATCCATATGTCCGGCATATGACGCGACGCCCCCCCCCCCCCCTGCTGCGATAAATAAGTGTGGCGGAGTTGAACCATGGAAACACTTTGGTGATTCTAATTCCAGACGAAAGGTCATTATTTATTGCTTTTCCCCGCCTGAAGCAGGAGGCTGTGCCTGTCCCTACATCTCTCCATCCCTCCATTCCTATATTGCTCCTTCCCTCTATCTGATGTAATAAAATAAACAAATGGCAGTAAGGCGAACTTGGATAACCGCAAAAAAGGTTATTTACATGTGCAGAAACTTCAGTCAGCATCAGCACTGACAGGAGCCACACGCCTCTATCAGATAACACACAGACTCGCTTTGTGTGTGTTTGCGTGTGTGTGTGTGTGCGTGTGCGTGTGTGTGTGCGTGTGTATGTGTGTGCGCACTCTCATTGCTCTAGGATGTTTTTGTTCATTCTGGTGTGATCAGTTCCCAGGGTCTGGAGTCCTCCGTAACATGACATTGTAATCTCGGCCATGTTTTATTTATGGACTGCGCAGAAGCAGATAACGGCTGTTTTAACAAACAAAGATGATTGCTTCGGGGGCTACTCACTCATCCTGGGGTAATTAAGGCAAAGTAGCTGGTTGGGGTAGCATGCACGCGGTTATCTATTATTTCACTTTAAAAAGCTGTGTGTGTGTGTTTGTGTGTGTGCAAAAGGTGCTTGTGTGCTTGGACTAGGTTAAAAAGAGGGTTTGGATCAAAAGGTCTACTGTCACGTCTTATCTGAGAAGTCTAAGGCTAAGCAAGGAATAAAACATTCTGGATTGTGCTGTAATCGAAAAGGAATCACTGTGTGGTCTAGGAGAGTCATTGCTCCTGCCCCAAACTTAACTATTTTCTATACTGTAAGCTACAGTAACAGTACCCTAATTTCTTCAGACTTTCTTGTATATTTAAAGTAGTCTCCAGGCTTCCTGAAGGGCTTTTTTGTCTCTCATTTTTCATGTTTCAGAGGAATGCTTTTAATTTTATTAATCCGTACAGTGACCTACGAATCATTCACTTACTCATCGTCTATATCAATTTATCCTGTATTCAAGGTCACAGGGGGCCTGGAGCCTCTACCAATTTGGGAACGCCAATTAGCCTATTCTGCGCACCTTTGGGAGAAAACCAGAGTACCTGGAGGAAACCCACCAAGCACAGGAAGAACAAGCAAACTCTACATGCACACTAAGATGGGAATCGACCCCAAATCCTGGAGGTGCAAGGTGACAGAGCTAAACACCAGAATCAGTCAGGCATAAAAAAACATCTAACTTAAGGCATGAATCAGTGAGAAACAGGTGCAGATGGTGACAGATGATCAGTCTGAGTGGTTGGAACCACTAAATTTAAATTTAATTAAATTTACTGTGAAGAAATGAGAGGGGCTCAAGCCTTTTGCACAGTACTATACATTTTTACAATTTACTTTTTATCAATTTATTCTTATGTCACTTAAAGCAGCTGTAAACCATTTTCCACTCACTGGATTCTTTTTTTCCCCCTCTCTTAAAAACCACAAAGCCTAAATGAAAACATCTGCATGTCAGAAAACGTTCTGACTATTGCAAAGCGTTGACACTGGAGACTCCTTTTAAACACAGAATGTATAAATGCCTCGGTTAAATAACATCACAGGTTGCTAATTTGTTAATTAGAAACAATAAGGTTATACTGTGTGCATGAATAAAAACCTTGGTTTAAGTTACTACACTGCAGTCAGAGCTGCTGTTAGAGAAAATGAATCGATGCCTTCTAACCGATCAGAATTGAGAGTTCAACAGTACTGTGGTGAAATGAAAATGTAAAACTGTAACTCTTGTCCTCTAGCTTGTTTATTGACGTAAGTTAGAAGTAAAAAGTGGGATCTGGAATTTGATGGCGGAGACGGTGGGGATAGCGGGGACAGTGGGGACGACGGGGACGGTGATGTGTTTGCTGTAGGCCCTGTCCCTCGCCATGTTTATTTGTAAACTGAGCAGACAATATGAAAAGCTGGGCTGTACAAAGAGTCCGGGATGCCAGCTGGCTGAGGGTATTCACCCCCCCCCCCCCCACACACACATACACACTCACACAATGCCAAGCGCCTCACCAGACGCCTGGATGTGCACACACAAACACACACACACACACTTTCAAATAAGTGCCAACTGAAAACGCATACCCTTATCTGGCCCTAATAGTTTACCCAACATCAGCTAACATGGCTATTGGTTTTAATAACAAAATGCATCTTTTAGCCAACATTGCTACTTGATAAAAGAGTGCTACGATTTTCATTTTTATTTTTAGTAGTTTTATACAACGGGAAGAATTTAGCTAACTGCTTACCATCGCCTAGTATCTGCTGGAGAGCTCATGCTGGCTATGCTAGCTCACTGTTAGAAAATGCAGTGTTTAGCTAACTGTTCGGATTAGCTATTTATGTTGAGAATGTAAGCTTACCATTTAAACAGAATGCATCCATTTACTTTACTTGCAAACCAGTAACACGCACACACACACACACACACACACTAAAATAATTGTCTTATCTACCTTATCTAGCTCCTAACAGTTTCCCTAACATCGCCTACCTTGCTAGCAAACATGGCTACTTGTTTTAATGACAACAAATCTTTCATCTTAAGTTTTTTATCTTTAAATGGCACAATGTTTTACTTTATTTAAATTTCTTATACAATGAAACTTGTACATGAAAATTGAGATGAACATGAAATTAGTTAACAAACGTAGCTGACTATGTAACATCCGCAAGTTCCTGATTGAGAGGTGATGCTAGCTAACACTAGCTAGATGCAGTGTTTAGCTAACTGTTTGGCTTAGCTAATTATGTTAATCCATTTCATTTATTTGCTACCCAATAACACACACACGCACACACACACACACAGGATCCAGGTAGCCTCTGGTCTTCCCACTGATAAAACACCATGATGCACTGCCAAGTTAGATTTTTTTCTTTTGCTCAAAGTGTGTGTGTGTGTGCGTGTGTGTGTGCCCCCCAGCGAGAAAACAAATTGTTCTCTGTTCCTGTTCACATCAATTGATGTTCTATTAAGACCAGATGGCCTTGATAGGCGTAAACCCATCTTGCAGAAAATACATACAAAATGTTGATGTCTATTAATTTTCTGTCGTTCCCACTTCTACACCGAGGAGCTTTAGCCGTGGGCTGATGGCACCCTGACCAAGAATTTTGCTTTCCCCTGTTTGTTCATTCTCCACACACACACACACACATACAAATACACTTTGTAACTGGTGTGGCCATGGAACACTTGTGTGTTCTCATCTCCCTGTTAATAAGGAATTGGTTCAGTGTGTGAGCTTATACAGTATATGATAACAATTGATAAATATTTGTTTGATCAATCCCTAATGCTTGATAATTTCCATAATGACATAAACTACAAGGGGTAAACATTAAGGTCAAACCAGGATTTTTGATTGCTTTTATTGTGCACAATAACAGAACACAGTTACGAGAGTATAAACAGCCCTTTTTAAGGTAGAACGTTTTTTCCCTTAGTATGCTAGAGCCATGATCGGACTGCCTGCTTCAAGTCTGAAACACTGGCCTTCCAGGAACTCCTTTAATGGCCCCAAAATACAAATGGATGGAGCGAGGCCAGGACTCTCCGGGGGACGTGGCAAGAACTCGTGTTGGTGTGGTGATTGTGTGTACAGACAGTTGGCAAGAAGATATCTGTTGATTTTCAAGGATCAGGGGTTCCACACTTTGGAACTCCGCGGCCACAATAATACATGGATGTAGGGCCTTCTTTAAAATGTTTGTACCATAATTTTTTTTTTCATCATGGACGGCACAGTGGTTAGCACTGTTGCCTTGCACCTCCAGGGTCCAAGTTTGATTCCCATAACTGTGTGCATGGAGTTTGCATGTTCTCCCCATGCTTGGTGGCTTTCCTCCGGGTACTCCAAATTCCTCCCACAGTCCAAAGACATGCAGAGTAGGCTAATTGGCATTCCCAAATTGTCTGTAGTGTGTGTGCCCTGCTATAGATTGGCACTCTGTGGATAGGCTCCAGGCCCCCTGAGGCCTATTCAGGACAAGGTGGTATAGACAATGATTGAGTGAGTGAGTGAGTCTCATCACTGTACTGTGCTTGAAGTCTTCTAAATGCCAATCACTTTTATGCCTTCATTCACCAAAAAGTTTCCGATTTGACTTTTAATCAGTGTTGCCAACTATTTTCAATGGAAAGTAGCTAAAGTCTGCTCGAAAAGTCGGCAAATGTCGCTAGATGACGCCATGCGTATATTTGCATATTGATGACATAATTACGTCGTATTTGCATTCTGTGTGTTTTCCCTAATCCTTCCTCACGTGTCCAATATAAAACTGTTATCAGAAGCAGGTAAGTGATTGGTCCGTGGCAACACCGTTTGCACATGCGCAGCTCATTCACATCTATGTCAGCTGCCGTGCGGTCACGGGAATATGCTGCTCCTTTCAGCCGGAGCTACTGTAGCGCTCACTGATCAGAGCAGACACAAGGAGATGAGTAACTGTACCGGGAAAGCAAGACCTCGCGCTTACAGGACAGTACTGGCGACATTGGGAAAGTTGCTAAGGTTTGTCCAAAAGTCGCTAGATTTGTCGCTAGGTGCTTTTTTGAAAAAAAGGCGTCAAGGGGGTCTGAAAAGTCGCTAAACCTAGCCACAAAGTTGCTAAGTTGGCAGCACTGCTTTTAAGTTGTGATAGAGTAGTCAATTTGCTGTGGCACGCCTTCCAGTTTTATACCAAAGTAACAGAGTTCTCAACTCTGATTGGTCAGAAAGTGTTGCTTAATGATCTCACTTACATACAAATACGTTTGGATCATAACTTAAAAGTCCAACATTTTAACAAGATAACACAGATCTCAGAGCTCCCCCTAAGCTTGAGTGTTCACACTCCCAATGTAATACATCTCAGAAAATGCATCAGTTAATGCCGCTTCAGAGAATAGCAAAGCCAACAAGCCAGGGGAGGGACTCTTCTTACATGAGGTCACAATAGGGGGAAAATCTAATTGGCTTATTTAAGCTTTGGACTTTTTTTTTTTTTTAAGAAGGTTTTTTTCACTCTTTTTGTTCATTCATGCACACTAGAGACCCATCTGAAAGTTTTAAAGTGACTGAAAAGTTACTTTTTTGCATAATAATAAAACTTTCACATCTTCAGGACAGAGCAGTGTACTCTTTCTCCTAAGCATTTTAATCAACACCACTCTGTTGGTGATTATTCTGATAGAAATGCTTGCCCAGAGTGTTTTATTGCCTATGTCTTTTATTGAAGGATTGAATGACGTTGCTGGTATGTGGTGATAATAATCACAATTCTGAATCTTAAAAGAAGTGTACAGTAAATGGTTTATGTGAGACAGATTAAGTTCTGGTATTGCAGACAAATCTGTTTTGGCAGATTTTAATATTCTCAGACCTGGCCACCCGGCTCTCAGCTCCGCTCTCTGCATCTTTTCATCTTTTGAGTTTTGGACAAATGTTGACTTATCACAGCTCTTGAACGTCAGCTGCCAGCTCTCTCTCTCATTTGGTGGCCCTGTGATCATAGGCTGGTTGGAGAATTTGGCCATAAAAGGCATCTTCGGTAACTCGATACCAAGTCCCAAGCTGAGTCGACCCTGTCTACTCCCTCTCACACACCCTCACACTCACTCTCTCTCTCACACACACACACACACACCCCTTCAAGGTTTGAAGCTTGTGCTTGAAGAACACTGGGTTCTTCAGGGATCTGGTTTTACTGTGGCTTGTCATTTCGGTCAGCCCGCTTAACTCTATTGCTGTTCGAGTCTCTGTCACAGCTTTCTGAAGGGAAACTTCCCGCCTTTGTATCTCATAAACCAGCTCACGTCACTCAGAGCTAGCCGGAAAACATGTGGATGGCTGTGTTTCCTGTGGGCTTCCTGTGGTCCATTCAAAGGATTGGGCAAACTCGTGATATGGACAGAGTCGGTGCTTTCTCTGGCATTCGTCACACTTTCACATTTCACATCACAGCGGTTGATAGGTTAGGGCATTGACCCCCTTCGGAGCCGGCGCTGCTTGATTGCAGGGTCCGACAGTCAAATTAATGCAGTGGTGATAAAGAAAGCAAGCATAATATTTTTCTTTTTGCCTCTTTGCAAGGCATGTCCACGTCTTGGACACATTTCCAACACATCCATCCTGACCTGACCTTAAAGCAGGACCTGAACCTGGGGAGTGGATAAAAAAGCCCACAAAAGTGTGTGTAATTATGAATGGTTTCTCTAAAGAATACACACATATGCACATACACATTCTATCTGTGAGGCATATTTAGACACAGTTTGGTCATTTTCTGCGAAATATCCCAACATGAACCTCTCAGACTACATTATTGAACAGATTTTGGTGTCTTAAGATCATTTTTAATGGAAACACAGTGAACTTGACATTGTTCATGCTGGCTGAGCAGTTGGTTGAGGGTTGAAAGCAATTGTTTAGTACTAGAAGATCCTGAAAGAGTTCAAATTCTGGCACTGCTAGAACATACTGCACCTTGCTGCAATAAAAAAAAAAAAACATTTACAATAATCAAATTCCACAAAAGAAAAACAATAAAAAAAAAAACATTACAAAGTCTCTGAATCAACTCTGAATTAAATTATCAAAATGTCTAAATGTAATGCTGATGATGCATTAAACTAAGTGTAGTTATGCACAAAAGGAAAGCTCTTTTAGAAAACTAATCAACAAGTGTTTCCTAAAGAGCATACAGTAGGTTGTCATGTTTTATTCCTCTTATACAACAATATACCAATTACTGCTCTTTATCAAGTAAAGAATCTTAAACGTTTCATGAGCACCAATGAATTTTCATTGTTTTTGAACTTTCTTAATTGAGAATCTGATGTGAATGTTGTTTTCCCCGCTTCTGCTTTCTTCCCCCATTCTTTCACCTGCACACTTCTCCTCCTCGGCGACCTCAAGTTCGTCCAGACTGCACTTGACCGCCAGCCCTTTTGTTCTCCTGGAACGACAGGATGTGAACGTGTGAGGGCAGACAGCGAGGGGTTAAGGCTGACACTTGGTGTGCGAACTGCTCTGACCTGTTCTGATGGTTTACATACCTTGTCTCAGTATCAGCCAGCTTGCCCTGGGGCCAGCGAGGGAGTGAAACCCAAGATCCAACCCGACTCCTCCTCCTCACACCTTCAGTAGGCAAAATGAGGACCCCTGTTTTTCTTTATGCGTGCAAAGAAAGAAAAAAAAACTCTGATCTGACCTAGAGGTGTGAAGCTATCTAGACATCTTTTCTTTTAGCGTCAAATGAAAACTTCCTGAAAGCGGGAACAGGCCTGTATAGGGGCGCTTACCGAACTGTGTCTTGCAATCTCTGCGATTCCCTTTTGATAGCATTTCCCTTCACCACGTCCCATGATAAAATCTTCTTTTTGCTCTTTATGCATTTCATTGTTTGAACACTGAATTATCATATTTTTTATTCCTCACCCTCTATTGCATGCATATGTCTCTGAATGATAAGTTGACCTTTCTAGAATCGCCATCAGATGGAACATTTATTGAAATGTGATGTTGCCTACAACATTTCAAGATTAGCAAGATTAAAAATGAAAAAAAAAAAAAAAAAGGCCAGTTTGGGAATGCTTCGTTGTATTTGTACATACAATACAGGCTATTAATGTGTGAGTTCCTCGAGCAAGTTCGTGCCACAACTCCCCCCCTCAACCGCCCCAACCCCACCGCACCCTTCTCTCCCTCCCAGACCTCTGCATACCATTTTCTCTGGTTGCGACGGCATTCCAGGAGAACAAGACCAGACAGCGGTGGTAGGACTTAACACAACACTTATATATCTTTAGGGAGAGAACATTTAATCGGACAAGTCTGGGAATTTTGATTTTGTATTTTTTTTACATGAAGCAGAACAAATACACGTAGTTAAAATGTACTATTGTGAGAAAATCTTGTCATAAAATAAACATTCTTGTCATGCATTAATGTATCTAGAAAACACACGTTTCACAAAGCTTCCTATTTAGCTCCCTGATTGGATACGACACTTTTTTGTTTTAGGGTGCTTTAGGGTTTTGCCTAGATGGATCAACCAAAGAATGGTTAAGTGTAATGTGTAGATTAATTTAAAAAGAAAATTTTAATATATATCAAGCATCATCTAAATTGATACAAATTTACAACCATGTGAAAGCAGAAAAGGTCAAAATATCAAAAATACATAAAGTTCCCTTTTGACTTTTTGTTGTTGGCTTAATGTGTTCAGTGTTTAATTCCCTGTCTTTCTTTGTCTTTGTCGTTTTATGATTATTGCAGCATCGTTCTGTGATGTTCAATAGCCTATCCTTTTATTGCCTTTAATAAAGTCCATGCCACATTTACATACTCGATTCCTACCTACATTAAGGAAATACAACATAGATGGTGTTCAAAAATACACACTTTTCTCTGTGTTAAACAATGCTATTGAAATTTCCACTAACATAATCTATTCAGACTCCAGCATTAAATTCAAAACAAACCAGTTAGGGTCAAACAAGCCGGGATATTGGAATGAGGGTTTACTCAAGTGGACCATTAGTCTTCATAATAAAACGCATCCCATGTCAGCAAGCACCCGGTCGATTAATATTCGCCTCGCTTGCATTTTCCCTTAGTCAGGCTGTCCCGGTGCAAGCAGGCCCCAGACCTGCCTAGCGCAATTAGAGTGATATATAGGCACAGCCTGTTTCCTTCAAGGGTAAAACCTTCCTCCAGGTCATTACCATGGCTAAAAGTGGATCTACAGCAGTCGGACATGGAGCTCTTCTCATCCTCTTTTTTTTTATAAGCTCTGAAGGTATGGTGCCAGAAAAGCAAGCATGAGCACAGTGGGGTTGATTCAGGAATCTGCTTGTGTCAGGTGAGGGCATGTTGGATTGCTACCAGCTTGATTACGCAGACGTAACGACCGTACACTATCTTTACCTGTATCTCATCCTTCAGTGAAATGGGAAGTGAGTAGTCTTCTACAACATAGAAGATCATGTTCTAAACTAAACTCTATTAAAATGTACCATTATTTTTTTTTCAGTGGACCTTTAGTATGTATCACTTATTTTTTTTTAGAAACATATTTTAAGGTACATAATTGGACCTTTAGGACCAGCTCTAAGGATCTACTTTAAAGGTACATCAAGTACACCTATTCACGTACAAGCTAAAACACCCCTGGTATGAAAAAGTACAATTTGACAGCATTAATTTTAGTTCAAACACACCAATATTAATTAGTTCATTGTCTCCATCTAGCATCATAAATGTTTATTAGGTTTATGCCTCTGGCAAAACTCTTAAAATCCCCAAGTAGAACCTTTTTAGGAAATTAGACATCCAAAGCAACTCATGAGGAAAGTAAAAATAAAATGGTTTAAGCATTTTACCTTTGTCAGGATTTTTATGTGGTAATTAGAATCTGATTCCTTTTCAACTACAAATCTTGGCATACATTCTCAGGAAGAAATTAATCAAGGTGACTGGATTGACTGGAAGCTGATAATTCCAACAAGCAAAGTCCATTGAGGTGGATATACAGTAGCAGTTCTTAATCTTCAAAGCTATTATGTTGTGAGACCCTTTGAGAAGCATGGGTAGCTCCGTGGTAAAGGTTCTGGCCTGCTGACCTGAAGGTCTGGTTTAAGCCCCAGCACAGCCAAGCTTCCACCGTTTGGCCCTTGAGCAAGGTCGTTCACCCTCAACTGCTTAGATACAATCAGCTGTCAAACTGTCAACCTGACCCTGTAAGAAACAACCACTGAAACGATGGTTATATCTCCAGGGTGGGGAGTATTTGTTGCCGGATGTGCCTGATGGCACTCAGATGACCCTTACTCTTTATGTGGTTTCAGCTAATATCTTTGCTTGTTAATTTGTCTGTTTAAAGGAACTCCTTTCCAAAAAGGCATAAAGTAGAACATCTTTAGAAGGCTATCCAAGGAACCTTTAAGCAACCCTAGTACACCTGAGACATTTGGAGAAATTTAGCCAATTTTCTTGTCTTATTTACAGACAAACCTCAATACACACAGGAGTGTTTCACACACTGTAAACCATAAACCGGTAGCACTTTGTGGTTCTGTGTGAATTTCAAATATGGATTTGCATCACAGACCTGTTTAATAAAGCTAAATGCTGTGGACATTTGAATGGGTGCTGGGCCAGAGGAATATGAAAAATATGAAAAACGGGTCATCTGAATATCACTAGTTCATCCTGATGGCATATGGCCAAATGGCTGAAGGAAAAACAGGTACAGTATGCTGCTTGGCAATGGGAAAATAAAATAGAAATGCTTCAGTTTTAACACACCATCTGTAACATTTAAACTTTTAACACTTGTATTAATTACTGTTTTTTTTTTTTTTAACATTCTAAGTAAAATGATGAAGCATCCATAAATAAAATGATTGATATAAACACCTTAATGAACATATTTGTAGCTGATAATTATCAGAAATCAGAATTTACATGATTAACATTTAAGAACATTCTGTATTAATTTTTTTGGTTGTTAATTTATGTGGATTTTTAGTCCTTAATTATACATAGAGAAAATGCAGGATGAGTTTCTTTGCATCTTTGGAAACGTTTTTTGGACAGAGGAGGTGACACACGTGAGGGAATTAATGTTTATAGGCACTGTAATGTAAGCAATGGCAGAGTTTATTAAAAAATAAAT
>JAQMYJ010000005.1:26357670-26381267 GCA_030014305.1 Clarias laeviceps
ATATATATAATAGAATTCAGCATTCAAATCAACAAAAAAAATAATTAAAAAAAAGGTTGATGTTTATGTTATTTAATATTTTTAATAACTAAATTGCTGAGGTAGGGGAGGAATTGCTGTGGTAGGGGAGGAATAACATGCTAATCTGTAAAGACTTTACCACCTGACACTGGAGACTTCTTCAATAATCATTAGCCAAATGTAATATTTTAATAGTATGTTTATTGTTATCATTTGCAAATTATCTTAACTGTTATACAAAATTAATTGACACCTTCTGACCAATCAGATTCATATATCCAACAGCGGTACAAAAAGCTTACATGATGAAACAAATATCTAAAAGGAGATTGACCAACCATCGGGGGTGCTCATATTTATCTTTACTATTGAACCAGCCTAAAAGGAGGAAGAAAAAAAAAGAGAAAAGCATGCTGAGGGAGGACCTGAATTACACATTCACTACATAACAAGGTAGGCAGACAATCTGTGCAGCTGCCCCTTTGCATTCCCAGGCAGATATTGATGTCAGCGGAAGCTAAATAAAAGGCAGTCTTAAAGGGCCGGCATTCAGGAGAGGAGCGAGAGCGTCTCTCGCCCATAAGGGTCTCCATATGGGACCGTGTGGATGGAGCTCCTTCATCATCCTTTCACCTGCGCTCAGACAGATGGACGGAGAGGGGACCGCTCGGCCGTTAATTGCCCTTTTCCCTGCTTTTGTCGCGTCGTGGTCCTCAGGTTCGCTGGGCCCACTCTAATTAAAGAGCTTTGAGAGCGAGAGCCAGGCATCTGGTCACTGCCATTCTCATTTCCACTCACCAAACAGAGACGGCCAGACAATGATAGCCAATTATCTTGTTTATTAAAAGAAAGAAAAAAAACAGGAGGATGAGGCCTAGGTGGGTAATGATTAGTACCGATAGGGGTGCGTTGCGCTGCAGAACCTCGCAGGGAGCTTGCTGGAATTTAGAGACACCTCCCTAAGTGATTGTCCTGGATTTATGGATTTCTAACTTTGAAAGAAATTTAAATAAAAGTTATTTTTTATACCCTGTAAAACATCAAATGATGAAAGTAATATGTGTGGTTAGTAAACTTAATGTAATTTATATAGAAAAGATACACGCGTATATCAGATCATGTATGACAAATAAGAGGTCAATGTGTGGGAAAAAAATACTCCTGCATGAAGATGGCACCTAAGGAGCCATTAATAATAAAAAAGACATAAGAGAGTAATAGCTACTGTTTAAATAAAAATACTGTTTTAGTGAATAATAGATAATAAAAGTACAATAAATGTTATAAATGTAATATAAAAAAATATGTGTGTGTGTGTGTGTGCTGTTTGAATCTTCTGCCCATGATTGGTGGGCTTCCTCTGGGTACTCCAGTTTCCGCTCACAGTCCAAAAATATGCAGATTAGGTTCTCAAAATGGCCATAGTGTGTGTGTGCGTGTGTGTGTCCTGTGATAGATTGGCACCGTGTCCAGGGTGTACCCCACCTCGTACCCAAACTCTCCTGCAATATGCTCCAGGTCCCCCAGCAGCTAAAAAAGTTAATGAATAAATAAAAAAAAAATACAAAATGACAACAATGAATGAATTTCACACATTATTAATAAATTATAGCTCTCTGCCATCCAATCAGAATCAAGCATTCATCATGCTAGTTTTCATAAGGCACATAGTATCTACATATAACATCTGCCATAACACATATGCTAAATAGAAGACAAGAATTTGCATGTTTCATAAGCTGTCACCGCATCAAAGAAGACAATTACCAATTATAGCTGAGATGAGACATCGTCTCTGACACGTTTCTTGACGTAGTCATGACACATGGCTTGTGACATGACGTTTAGGCGAAATGTTATTTAGTGCTACTGAGGTTTGATCAGCTGTCATATATATTTAGAATTTGATAAAAAAAAAAATTCATTTATCATTTTGGAAACAGTGCTTTTTTTTATTGATTTGTCTTCTTCCAAGAAAAGACCAGCTTCCAGACCATCATTTCCTCATCAATAGCAACTTCCTAAAAACTATTCCAGTGTCACATGATGGAGACAATAAAATCCAGCATTTAAATAAATTTTACCTATAGCTAAGCTCATGTAAGTGATTCTAATACTTTATGAAAGTGTTAATATGTGTTACAATTATCCTTACATTATAAATATTTATCACATTTACACTAAGGTTTTTTTCCCTATTAGTTCTTGTTCTTCTTTATCTTATTCCTATCGAACTATTATAACTGTTAATTTTTATACTTAGTGCTGCTATTGCTTTTAATATTTGCAGTTTTAAAATTACATTGTAACTACTTTTATATTCTTTGTATTTCTGCTTCCTTATTATTATTATTATTATTATTATTATTATTCCTGAGCTCTTCTCCAGTTTGTATTGGATAAAGGAATCACATGAATGGATTTGTCTTCTTCTTCTTCCCTGGCTAGTTGTCTGGTTGTCAGAGTCCACTTTAAGGTCCTATTGTTTGTTTTGAGAGTTCTTAATGGGCCACCCCCCCTTCCCACATGGCCCGCAGTTTCCCCCCGGGGGGTCTCTAAGGTCTCTGAGGTCAGTTCCTGTGGTCTGTTCCACAGTCTCATCTAAAGCCTGAAGGTGAAGGTTAAAATGCCTTTGCGGCGGCACTGAACGCCGCACAGCTGAATAGTTTTTAAGCAGATCAACTGTGTGAGCAAGTGTCACATATGTGTAGTAACACTCTGACCTAGATCTGTTGTTTTAAACGCACTTAAAATAAAAAGAGTACTCACTTCTTTTACAACCAGACAGAGTGCTTTCTGTCTCTCTAGCGAGTCATGTCACTGTCCTTCTTTTACGTCGCTCGCCAGTTATGCGCAGCGACAGGGCGGCTACAAGCATTTAATCATGGAATTAGCAGCGTCGTGCGCCAGGGTCAGGGCGAGACGAGGACAGGCTGGAAGTGACGCTGATGCTAAAAGGGCCTGGCTATGATTTGCTTAATAGCCTCTTTTGTGCCGAAGCGTAGCACTGAGGAGTCACATGACACTTGGTGAAGATGAGGGACAGTGACCTTGCCATGATTAATTGACATTCTTTCTGCTGAGGAGGAATGAGAAGAAGCTAGTTCATTCCACCTTGCCTTTTAGCAATCATTTAAATGTAGGGAAGCTGCTACAGTAGGTCTCACTTACTCGACTAATCAGGAAGTCTTCCAGCAAAGTCTTCTCACAAACACGTCTTCTTCATATTTATCATACATCCCTGCATGATATGTGGTGAAACATTTAGATGGTGATGCAGAAACACAACATAAGGACAAAATGTTTTGGCCAAACCTTCAATGCCATTGTATCCAAATACATATACTTTCAATATGGAGTTGGTCCCCCTTTTGCAGCTATAACAGCTTCCACTCCTCCAGGCTGTCCACAAGATTTTGGAGCGTTTCATTTATGAAGTCAGGCACTGATGATGGATGAGAAGAAGTCTCTGTTTATTACAAAGGTGCTCGATGAGGTTGGGGTCACAGGGCTCTGTGTTAAGTTAATGACTGTAAGATAAACAGTTAATTATTTTCTGGTGGTGAATGCGATGTTCTTTAGGTGTATAATTTACCGTAACACATGCAATTTTAGTGCTTTTAATGCTTAGGCATAAATGACATCACTTAATTCTTGTTTGATACAGAAATAGTAGATATAATAGTAAAAGTGCAAGAATCTTCATCTATTCCAAGAACGAAATACATCCCGTACGTTATCTATAATATTTAGGACCTATACTCAAGTACACAAATCAGACGACTGTACAAGATAAGACTGGAAATAATTTAGATTTTCCTAAATCAGGACTAGTCTCAACAAGGCTGTTGATTACCTGAGGGGTGTTCAAGTCAAAGAGAGACTCTGGGAAATTCCTGGTGAAATGAAGGTGTAAATACAATTGACATTTACAGAAAACGTCAAGCACAGTATGGTGATGAGACTCTGATGAGTGATGAGCTGCAGTAAAACATTTGAATGGGACAAACGTTTTAAAGAAGAGCCGAGCCGTACATTCGACAATGCTAGCCGAGGTGGCTCGGAGCCCACTGCAGTCATTTCCGTTAACATTCAGCAAGTGGAACGCCTGAACCTGGGAAACTGGCAGTTAACTTATTGCCAACTTGCGGAACAGACGCATCTGTCTGTGGGAACTCTACACACAATCATTCACCAACAGCACTTACCACCTGCCACAGAAACTCAGCTGGGAGTTATTGCCACATCCTCCGTCCAGTCCTGACCTCGCTCCAGGCCATTTCCACATGTTTGGGCCATTATAGGAGTTCCTGGGAAGCCTGCATTTCAGACATGAAGCAGGGCGTCTGACCATGACTCCTATAACTGTGTTCTGTTATTCTGCACAATCAAAAGTTCTGGTTTGACTTGAACACCACTCGTACTTTACTTACTAGAAAGTAACCCTAAATAACCAGGGTCTGGGTTCGATTCCCGGCCAGGCTCGATTCCATTCTCTGTGTGCATGGAGTCTGCATGTTCTCCCCGTGCTTGGTGGGTTTCCTCTGGGTACTCTGGTTTCCTCCCAAATTCCAAAGACATGTAGGTTAGGTTATTTAATGTTCCCAAATTGCCCGTAGTGTATGAATGAGTGTGTGTATGTGTGTGTGCTCTGTGATGGATTGGCACCCTGTCCAGGGTGTACCCTGCCTCATGCCCTAAGCCTCCTGCGATAGACTCCAGGTCCCCGTTACCCTGAAAACAGGATAAAGTGGTATAGAAGTTTAGTGAGAGTGAGTGAATTACTGGTTTTAAATTGAGATAGTAAGACTTGCTTGTCTTTGCTTGAAAGTTTTAAATATTACATGTTTTTTCATGATTTGCAGTAGTTCTCACACATTTACACATCTATTAAAGCATTTGTAATTTGCATTAGTATCTTAATGTGCTTTAATGCCAAAACTTTCTTTTATTTCTTATCTTTTATAGATTATTTAAAGGAAAAAAAAAATGTGAAGATGGACTGAACATGCGTTAAAATACTGTAAAAAGTAAAAAGACTGGCAAAAGAGTGATTATAAATCTAAACAAATAGCTCATATGATTGACAAAAAAAAACTAAACTTTTTTTTTTTTTTTTTTACTTTGTGGATATAATTTATTTATTTACCATCTGGTTTAGAAATATTTCCTCTATTTTCTTACAAAGGATTGAATTTTGACAAAGCTGTTTGTTTACGACGAATTTCAAGCAGAAATGTTTCTTTTTTTGCACTCATCTAGGTGACCCACTGCTTTCTTTGCGCGTTGTTCTGTTACAGCGGATCAGCAACAAATCTCGATTTCTGGTATGCAACATTAAAAATCGGATTCCACGGCTTCTTCAATGAAAGCAAATAATTTCACAGCTAATGCGCTTAATTTGAGGAAGTAATTCAATCGAGCTACAGTTGTTCTTTGCATATAATTCACATGTTGGCGTTACTAGTCTCGATTAAGAGGCTTTTCTACAGCAACAAGAAATTAGAAAGGAGATATTTCGGTTGCTAAATCCTCCAGTATATCTTACTTGTTGGGAAAAAAAAAAACAGTTTGTTTATACGCAATTAAGAGAGCAAGGTCTTTATTTAACTGCATAAAACCTCAAAACATACAGCAATGTTATGGAGTGAAAAAGCAATCTGTTCGTGAACATAAAGATGTGCAAACAAGCAATTCCTGGTGTCGGCATTGTTTGATTGGACAAGGACATACACAAAGTGCAGAACTCAACTGATTAGAATAAATAAATAGATAAAACGCTGAGTTATATAATTAAATGATGAATAAATAACTTTATAAAAGCTGATTGATGTCCGCGGATGCAGGGCTTCCTAATGGTTGGCTTTGACAGTGATTGCAAAGGCCCATTTAACAGCTGATGTTTTGTTATGATTGGACATGTCACTCGTCCTCCACTGATTAAAAAGAAGCGGCAAAAAAAGAGAGAGAGAAAAAAATGTGCCCGACGTGCAACGTCCCTTGTTTTTTTTTTTGTCTCAGCAAAAGATGAGTGCATATTATTTTGTCAATCCTGAGAAACCGGTGACATTCAACTTGATGCCAGAGACGAGAAGTGCCCTTTTCTCAAAGAACAAAAAAAATACTGTATAAAAATGCTATATTTACATAGATGACTGGCAAAAGAGTGACCTCGAGTGTTTCTTAAGATTGACTGGTCATGTGTCTTGCATATGTATTCACCCCCTCTTTTGAACTTTTTATTTTGTAATGTTATAACCTGGAACCAAAATAAACTAAATCGTGATTATAAATATAAACAAATATGCCATAGCATTGACATGGAGGAAATAATCTGAAACAATTATTTAGAAATTAGTTCTTTGTTCAAACGACAAATCTGGAAAATTATGAATCTGGGTTTGGTTATGAAAAATATCATAGACATTAACGATCCTGTGACCTCTTGGTTGCTTCTCTTTCTAATCCTCCTTTTACCCAGTCACTGACTCTTTCATTTTTATAAATAATGCATTTAAAGGTGATGTTTAAAATCTGAATATTTTAATACCCGAGCGCAGCAATCTCCTCAACCTTGTTTCAGTCTCTTGCAGGATGTTCCGCGTGTGTGTTTTCTGGTGAAGCAGACATGGGCAGACTCTGGTGATAAGCTGCTCACCTTGCACTCCGCCGGCTCCCGGTGAGCTGTCACCGAATGAAAAGAGCCGCGGCACAGGACAGACTGAGGAGTGCTGGAGAGCTGTTTTTCCCTCCAACCTGAATGTATAAATATATTATTCAGATATGGACTGCTGTTTACCTGCGACGCTTCCCTGCTGTTCTACAGCCCCGGGGTTGAAACCGGAGGTTGTGTTTTGAGATCCGAGCTCTGCTTGTACTCCTGACCCAAAGTGTCAGAGCCGTGTTGAGGAATGCCTTCGGTGTGACCTGCTGTTCGGCTTTCTAGGAAATCAACAACTTCATTTCCAGGTGAATTGTTCAAGAAGTGTCTCATAGGAATGTCAGGCGCAGATAATTCTAGAGGAAAAAATTATTTCAAGTTGAGGGTATATAGGGCACAAGGGGCAAACTGTGCCACTTTTGTACCGGCAACATTTTAGGCCCATGGTTTCATCAGTTTAAGAGCTGAACGTGTGCAGTTTTCCAGTTCTTTGAACACTTTTTTAGCTAATTATTTTGACAAGGCACCAAAATAATTAAAAAACAGGTGTCTTTATGCTTAGTTTGGTTAGTTCACCTTTATTTTTTCCTGACTGATCGCATTTGTCCTGTAACAGAATGTTTTTATTCTCATAGGTGGGGTCTTTTGTAGGATGACTACACCTTATCTATGGCATTTGCCAAATGTCCTTATCCAGAGGAACCTACATTATTATCTCATTATACATCTAAGTAGGTAATGGTTAAGGGCCTTGCTCAGGGGCCCAACAATAACAACCTGGTGGTGGGGTTTGAATCTGGGAGCTTCTTCTTTACACTCCCCAGATCTCAACCATCATATCTCTATTGAGAACAATCTAAGAGGCTTGTAATTTTATTACCTTCAAAATTTTTATATCAGAGGAAAAATAGTTAAAAATTGGTGAGATTTAATTCATACCTAAATGCCATGTAGTCCTGGAAGGCTAAAACATGGTCAGGTTTGGCATTTCCCAACCACCATAACATTCAAAAGCAGTCAGGGTATGCTGACAGAAAAAAAAAAAAGGTGTGCACTACAGGTCTGCAAAGGCAGAATGTCACTATTAAACCTTTAATTTAACATCAGCCTACATCAGAGGATGCATTATGATTTCTTATGAAAAGAGTCTGTCTTGAATATTGCATCCAAAACCTGATACCTGATAAAAACGTGGCCCTTTGACTCTAAGAGGCAGAACATGTTCCCATCACCCGTGTCATTTCAATATGGTCGTTTTAATCATGCCAGGTTACCTGTCTAAATCTTCCTCATCTCTGTTTTCATCATCCGCGTCACGGACCCGACATGCCACGTCCCCAGCAGGCGACGGGGACTACTTGATATTTTCTTTTTTAAATTAAAAAGACAAATGCCAAGCGTTGGGCAATATAAAAGCTATAGTGCAGAGTGAATCCGGGGGCATGTTTTCACACCCTTTATCCTGTTAGAAAAGCCCTTTGTGCGGCAGCAGGGGGAGTGGACCGAGACTCCGAATAAAGACAGAGGAAGGCAGAAGTTGGGTGTTAATACATAGATCGGCTGAAGATTACAGCAGGTTTTCAGGGAGATTCAGTCACCAGATTTAACCCGGCGCTTTTCTTCTCTTGTCACCATGCCAACTGCGTCAGGAAACCATTACATGGCTCTGCATCTCAAAACAGGAGCTTTTGAATGCCAAAATGTAAGTCTTTCACTCCATAAAACAGGCTCTCATTTTGGGTAGAATAAGTTCCCAAACTTACTCTTTTTATGAGAAGGATTGATCTGATCTTATTTTCCTATATAGCGTCACAGGCTTCGTAGGTTTGAAATTAAAATGTGTGAAGCAAAGCATATTCAAAGCACCTCATTTGTTTAAAATGCATTTGCCGAAATGGATGCTATTAACCCTCAGAGCTCTGTGCCTATCAAAAATGACTCAGACTATGCAGCTTTTTACCCTGTGATAAAAGGCAAGATTGTGCTCAAAAGGTAGCCTTCAGACGTACAAATGACTTCCATGTAGCTTATGGTGATCAGACTAGTGTTAACGTCCGAGGTCCACTCTGCATAGGCTTGATGAAGACTATTATCCTGAACAACAAAAAAGCTTCCACTCATCTGGCTCTTTCCCACAAGAGGATAAGATTCGCAAAACAACTAAATCCATCCTACTTTTTGCTATTCAGTTAATCAGTCTTTATACATGCACAGACCGAGGCCCAGAAAAAACAAAACAAAACAAAAAAGGCTAAATTGTGGTCTAGGTGGCTTGCTGTGGTATTATTTCACCCAAGAACCAGTGTTTAGCTGACAAGCGGTCTAAGCCTTTCTTTTTTCCTTCGATCAAAAAGCCAGGCAACAGATGTCAAGCTTTTGAATTTGCACCCAGAGCATGACCTTGGGGGTCAGCGCCCATACATGGCGGCTCAGCCTCAAGCTGTGCGCAGAGAGGAGAGTCTCCCTGGGCACAAACGCCCAGCCAGACAACCATCCCAGCATTCCCTTGGTCTCACCCTGTCCACAATGATGCCCCCTATTAAAACACCCCCCGCCCGTACATGTTTCTTGTTTGATGCAGGCTCGATAAAGGATTGCAGGCCTTTTCTGTGGCTGTTGGAAGAGGTGAGGGTGGGGTTGAGGGGTTAAAATGGCTTCCACCCTGGGAAAAGAAACATCAATAGGTCGCTGGGCATTAGCAAAACCTGAGGAGTATGTTACTCTGGAGTTAAAGAATGTGCACTCTGGTTCTTTACATCAGTATTGATGAGGTGAAGTCGAAAAGTTGTGCAGGTTTGACGGCCAGAATTTAATGGATCCTCGGGACAGGGAGGACAAAAAAATGATGGAGGCTTATTTACAGGAATGGTTGTAGCCTCCTTGCAACTTAAACAATAATTGGTCATGAGAGCAAGAAAGAGTGAAGATGATCAAATTCCTGTTTTATAATCATCATCATCATCATCATCCCAACCAAAGATGCTTTCTATAATTGTCAGTCATTTTTCACCATTAGATGGTGATAGACCATCAAGATGGTGATTCACTGGTTAAGGATCTTGGCTACTGATGAGAAGCTTCAAATCCTAGCACAAAGCCCTTGAGCAAGGTACAGTATATACCAAATTAATAAATGAAACAATAAGTGATGAATTAAAGTTTGGGGGAGTTACATTGGGAGTTGATGAATAACATTTATTGGGAGTATTCCACCCAATGCTGGATTCTGTGCATGACCCTGTAGGGTCTGCTTGGGATGTGTGTGGTGACTGAACTCGGTTCCACTTAATGACCATGAAGATGGTGTTGATGGTTTGTGACTACAGTGCCTAAATTACTGTATCTAGGACTGAAATTCCCATGAACAGTTTTGTACCAGAGTCTCCAACAACCAAAGTGGAGTTTATATTAACTTGAACACCTTTCCCGTTATATCAAATTTTCAGCCTCATACGTAGCACACAGTACAGTACTAGTCAAAAGTTTGGACACGAGTTTGGCTTCATTTTCTATATTCTATAACTGGATTTTTTTCTATGAAACTATGAAATAATACATTGCACATTAGAACCAGCAGCGACAGTTGGTCGTTATTTTAAGAAACAAAGGTCAAGTGTTTTGGAATAGTTCTTGCAAGAACAGTATTGTCAAGTGCATTTGCAAAACCCATCAAGCACCATGATGAAGCTGGCTCTTCATCATAGAGCCATTGTGAAGGCTTTACAGAGCACAAGTAGCAGACACATCATAATATAAACTGTTTAAAGGCGATCATTGCGTACTGTATTTTGGACACCTTCAGCATTGTTTTACAATGTAGAAAGAAAAAAAAAATCAGAAAAGGCCGTGGATTTACAAGGTGTGTCCAAAATTTACTGAGACTGAGTTATGGTCATACTATTGGTTCCCTGTTGTCAGGTACTGGAAGCGACCCATGGTTTAGGAAACATTGCAACCACTGGTAAACCAATGGATAATTAATAGAGTTTACAAGTAAGCATGGATGTGGGTAAACTTGTACCTATATCTAGCTTCGTTTTAGGCAACATGGGTCCGTAACAATGTGATTGGCAGCAGGGTCAGGGTTTTGTCAGTACAGCATTTCACCTGCTGTGGAGTGCAGCCCATCCTGCATTAACATCCCAGCATTAACATAATTCCTCTGAACTGCCTCTGCACCACCGTGATCCTACCTGCCAAGCTACGACTTCTTAATTGAGTTGTTAAAACGTGTCATTGTTTTGCAGGGGTATGTGCTGGTCAGACAGGTGTGAGATATGTCTCACTGAACGGCTGTGTTTGAGCTTGAGGTGGGGTAGGGGGTGTCTGAGTGTTTGAGTGTATAGGGATCTGGATGAGGTTTGTGCTTTTTGTGTTGTGAAAGAGAAGGGAAGAGACAGGGATGGAGGAGAGCGAGGAGGGAGGGTTAACATGCCTCAGGGGACAGGAGACATACACTCTGCTATCTGTGCAGCAAGGTGAAAGAGTTGTCCAGCTAATTATACAAGCAAAGCCGAGGCATTCTGCTTGAGTGGCTCTGCCCTGATGAGCTGACAGAAGAAAGCTAAAGGATATGCCATTTGAAAAAAAAAAGAGGAAGAAATGAAGGAAATGGGAGAGATGAATGTCTTTGGTCATGGAGTGTAATCCCACGCCTGCTTTTATCAGCTTTTCTCCGCTGCACCTGAAACGTGGCCTGCCGCTTTCATTGTAAGCCTCAGCATAGCAAAGAGGAGATGCCTTGTGAAATTTGAGCTCCCATAGTTTTTTTTTCTTTTTCTTTTTTTTCACCCCCCTCCTCCCTGCCTCTGTTGTTGTGTGCCTATGATGCAGAATTATTCAAATCCCTGCATCGGCATCAGTGCCTTTTTTTTTTTTTTTCTTTCTTTCTTTCTTTTTTTTTTTGCTCCTGTGGCAGTGGTGGAAATAAAGGCAGACTTGGCGCGGACGCCCTCGGGACTGGCGGGGCGTGAGGTGAGCGCTGATTCAGGCTGCACCATGCCACCTTGAAGCTGTACTGTTTGTCCTGCCTGGGCACCAAGCGTCAGGCTTGGCTCGAGGCTAGGGTCCTAAAAACTATGCAAAAAAGCAAATGCTTAGCCCTTTAATATGGCCCCGCTGCACTACGCAATCTGCATATGAAATGCGCAGACACAAACAACATGCTTTTCATCCGCCGGGTTGAGCGAAGACTGAGGTGCACTTCAGAGTGTGCGAGGAGGAGAATAAGGAGATTTGACTGCATTTTCATTTTAAAGCGTAGCAGGATTTAGAGTATGGACTATCTTCTTTTTGCAGTAGGCATGTTTGTGAATGTTGACAGGGCACCTTTGCATGGTTCATGGGCGGAAGTTGTCGGAGCTCAGGGGGCTGGAAGACACTTGTGTTTGCTCGGCACGCACTAGCAGTCAGATCCATATCTTGGCCCCTTTGTCTTAGCGTATCAGGAAACAGAGCGTGAACACGCTTGGACAGCCAGAACCAGATGATCGGGTCAAAGAGTCACCGGTTCACCAGATTGGAGGCTTCTGGGCCAACGTGACCCCTTCGCTCTGCAAGCACCTTGAACTTCTCCAACCCTGCTGTCATGACAATGAGTGCTACATCCAACTAGCGGACCACAGCTCTGATCTAAGGGGCTTAAAATGGTGAGGACGGAAAGAGGTATGCTCGGCATCGCAGTATTTCCCAGCCCTTGTGCTCCAACTCCTCAGTGTAATTATGCATAATTGCCCTGCCACATTGAACTCGGAATGCATGGGGTTGGGGGATAGAAAGACTAAAATATACTGTACTTTATGTTAAAGTATTCATAACACTGTCTCATCTGCAAAATTGCCCTTGACTCAAGCATACCCTCTTAGCAGCCATTAAAGGGCAACAATATTATCCAAGGCTCTGGGTAAGAACAAATCGAACAAAATGAGTTCTTGGATTCATCCGAATCCCATCTCTGGAGATCCAGCCTGGGAATAATGCATCGGTAAATGAGCTGGACTTGACAGAGGTGTGCCTAGGGAATGACCATGGATGAAGAAAGGAAATGGGCATAAAAATGGGCCATGTGTAATGACATATGACTGCCCTTTCTACCGGACATGACGACTTCATTAATTAGGCAGAAAGTTGATGCTTGCATGCGAGGATGTGTTGGGCCTCCAGCCCTGTGGCTGTGGAACCAGGGAATCAGACCACATTTGTTTCAAAATGCTTTCCTCCAAAGATCTGGTTTTACTTACTCATTGCTAAGCTAATGAACAAAATTGTTTGGTTACAAAGACACAAATTGAAGCAAGGGAGTGGATTTGCAGCACTAAGTTGATTTTTAGATGCACAGTCAGCCTTTTAAGGTTAAACCCAGACCTTTTGTTTTGGTTTGTCTCTCAGGGAGCCCTTAAATATTCGTTGTCGAGCCCAGTAATGGAGGATTTACACATACGCAAACTCTTTAGGAACGCAAAGACCCAAGGAACGAGGAACCGTTTATGAGAGTGCTGACAATGGTGTGGTGTTCTAGTCATAATTTTGAAGCCACAACAAAATATCTGGCAAGGAAAGAAGTAACCAGTCAGGACAAGAAGGTGTCTCTACTTGCCTGTCAAGTCAGGCAACTCATTTGCACTAGGATTTAAGCATTTCAGATTACACATATGACTTTAGAGGGAATATCAAACAGAAAGAAATTATTTGTTTGAAGTTTGAGTTTTAAACTTCTACTAAAAACTATACTTGTGAACCCTACAAGCAGTTGGAAATGTTTCCCACTTTAAAAACGATGCCATCAGATATAATTCTAGCTCTCAAAGTCAGTCGCACTACGTTTGAGGCCTGCTTTAACCACTTAACATCACTTAATGTCACCGCCCATACCAGACGAGATCTCCCCAGATGCTGCTAGGTTGCTAAACGATGCTCATAAAAAAAAAAATTAAATAAAAAAAAACTTTTTATTCCTTTCTGGCACCTTGCCAGGAGGTCAATGCTAATTCTTCCCACTTTTACATAGCTGGCATGGCGGATAGCCTTTCTCTTCTCCATGCAAGTCCCTGGCCCTTGCTGCCACTCTTCCAGTGTGTCAGGGTCTCATATCCATTCTCTCCTCACACACTTATTCTCTCCTCTTGGCCTCTCGGAGGCACGACTGCCAGAATTAGGGAGCAATTAATGTCAGCGTTGATGGCAGTGGTTATGTTAAACTGACTTCTGCCTCCCAAATTTAAGCCCATTTATTCCATTGTTCATTAACTGGGAGGGCTGAAATTACTGTCAGATGAAGAAATCAGTGTCAGGTGGAAATGGCCTGGGCGGGAGTGTGTTTTCGCTGCACCTGCCCCTGCCGAGCTCTCACATTTTGCTCTCACACACAGCAGCCTCTAATGGCCCTTATAAATAAAGCTCCGGTGCCAAGATTTGTGTTGGACCAAACATGCTCACTGCTGCGGAGAAAAAAAAAACAAAACAAAACAATTCTTAGACTCGTACCTGATATTACGTCAGAGAACCACAACCGAGCATCGTATTTCAAAGCATCTCGGTCTGGCAATTGAGTAGCAGTTGATGTCAAAATATTCCAAGAAAAGGCATCATCTGCGTTATGGATGCAGTCCCAACTGGTTAAACGTAAAGGCGAATCACAAGACGGATCGTAATCAAAGTACGATGTGCTTTCAAATCTATATGCGTAGCATGTCGTGCGTATCCCTGGTTAGCAAGGCCAAGTGTTCATGCTGAAACATTCTGTTACAAGTCGGTTTGGATGTCGGCTGCAAGGCTTCCTCTGGGTGCATTTTGGCTGCAGTTGTGTCCACCAGGCGCACATTATGTGGCCAATTTTTACGACTGTTGGTTTTACTGAAAAAAATGTCGGAGAGGAAAAAATTTATTTAATTACTTTGATGCAACAAAGCAGCAAGGCCATTGTGGTTTTTATTTTACTCTGTTTTTTCCCCCAGCATTCTCTCCCCCCCCGTGGTACATTTGGGGCAAATTTTGGTCTCACACGCTTTTTGCGGCTGACCAAGGCCAAGCTGGTAACATGGAGAGCTTGGGGCAAAAGCCAGCAAAGTCAGGCAAATCAGAAAAGCAATAATCCATTAAGGAAAAAAGGAGGGAAATTTGTGTGTGTGTGTGTGTGTGTGTGTGTGTTGTTGTGTGGGGGGGCTGGGTTGGGGCGAATGAGTGGCGCAGAGCTGGAAGCCACTCATTAAGGTGAAATGTGCCAAGGTCTGTCCTCACAAAAGAGCCTAATTCAGCCATCGCCAGGTCTTTTTTGTGTGCGTGCGTGATGTCATTCATTGTGATGCAGAATCCAGAGAGAGCTACACACTCATGTTGAGCTTTATGTGCTTGCCAGGCAGAGTTTTATATGCCTTAAAAAAAATCTTCCTCCCTCCACCCTCCTCCTCCTTCATCTTCTCCTCTCTCATTTTTCCCCCCATTTCTCAGCGTAATTCTTCCAGATTATTACAGCAGGGGGCAGTCTGGCATCCACACCGATCCCTGGCACTGGCGCTGGATCGTTGGCTTCATGGATGCCTGTTTTTTTTTTTTTTTTTTTCCGTGTGTGTGTGTGTGTGTGTGTGTATGTAAGACAGATCTAGAACAAGCCTCTAAGAATTTCTTTCTTGTTTTTGTCTGTGGAAGTAGCAGCACTAAGCCGTGCCAGCTGAGGTGTGGTAGAAATGCCCACAGTTATTTCAGTCAGCACACCTTTCCAAAAGAACGCGCTGTATCGCTGAATTCCTGGGCAGAGGCACCGGAGACGGAGGGGGCCAAGCGGCCTTGTCTTGCAAGTGCTGGCACATGAAGGCGATGACCAAACATGCCAAAGATGCCAAACATACAGTTGGTAGCTATCCCTTCGGAGTGATCCATGGACAGTAAAACGTAAAGCGGAGAAAGGGTGCCAAAATTTATGGCTTTTTCCATAATTTAAAGGAATGCTCTTCTCATTTTGATCTATGAGATTATTGGAGTTATTGTATTGCAGAAAAACACTTAAATTCATTAATATGGTGATTAACATATTAAACACAAGCTACAAAGACAACTTTTGAAGAGGGGGAGGGGCAAAATAGCAGGAAAATAAATCTTTGTTGTTCAAAATCGCTGCCAAATAGTTTGCTAAAGAAAAAAAAAGAAAAGAAAAAGCGTTGAGATGGTAAAGTTGACTCATAAGGAGATGTTTAACATTTACAGAAAAGACAAGCTTTATTTTTATTTATTTATTTTTTAACTCAAAAGGACAAAAATAAAAAAAGTCTGGTGATGGAATGATTTCCATTTATAGCTGCTATAGTGCAAGTGCTAGCTTGATCTAAGCTGTTTACACAAAATTTTATTGGTTGTAACTATAAAAATGTTTTACTGTAAGTTTCATCACTTTTATTTCATAATGACAAAAATGGCTTAAAAAATGGCTAAGAAGAAAATAAATAAATTTAGGATCTTCTGAAGAATAATCAGCTTTGAGGTTCATTAGCAGAATGAATACATAAAAATAAATAAATGAATTAATAAAAGGTTTCCATAAAATGGTTTTACAATAGTAGCCTGAAGAGTCCATTGATGGTTTTAAAGACATTTCATTAGGAAACTTTGCAGGAATTCTATTGCGAGAAAGCAATTTGATTGGATGCTTACCAGCCCCGCCTTTTTTAAAATACGAAAAAAAAATTTCTTAGATGTTGCAATTATGTAAATAAGAAATACTTTTATAGTGTGTCTCATATTCTATAGCTCTGTAGCGATATCAGTCCTTTGCAGGATATTTGACTTGCACACACACACACACACTTTACTCACATGTACACACACTTTGGGTGGGACGCAGCACTGAGGTTTTCGTTAAGTGTGTCAGTGGGCCAGTGATGGCAGGATAAAACACTCCAACCTCATTATAGCGAAACCAAATTCTCCCTCTTTTTTATGTCACTTTATGAATATTTTATCTGGTGATATCTGGGCCAATCAGGTGTCATATCATCTTCCTGAGCACGCATTATGCTCGCATTTCCATTTTCTCCTCATCTCTGTTTGCTGTTTTTCGGAGGTGTGTGTCTCACATTCGTGCTTTGTGCAAACAGAAAATAAGCTGTGAGTGTGCATGTGTGTGTGTGTGTGTGTGTGTGTGTAATTATACAGTATCACATAGTAAATATAAATAATAGGACCTAAAGGAAATATTTAGCTGTCATTTCATGTCTGTCAAGGTCAGAGCCAAGCAGGTCAACTCAGGAATTAATTAAAAATATAGCACAGATGCCAAAAAAAAAAAGAAAGAAATCTGATGCAATCACCATTTTCTATTGTGATCCTAATTTATAAAAAGCTCCAGCTATTGAACACCAGCCTCACGTTATTAGCTCCAGGGTCTCAAAGTCAAATGATCTGAATAAAAAGAGCAATAAACGTGTGCGTTCGGCGCATACTATCATGTTAATGCGGTGTAATATGCTTTTATTGCCGCACTTAAAAATTGCATACGCCATTTAAATGCTTTTGTTTAATCACCTCAAAAAATATAACAACTGTTTTGTTTTTTTTTCATTTAGGTAGATAATACAGTATTAACAGATCAAAACAGATTATTAAAAGAGTTCCGTCCTCTGAAGTGCATCTCTCTCCGGTGGGAAATTTCATCTCGGGAGCTGCTTGACATTCTTTAATTAGAAGCAATTATTTTAAAAAGCTGCATAAATATAGCTCGTTTATTGTCGTACTAGGTGTATTTCAATTACAAAACGCTCTCTTAAGTCATCTCGGATACACGGCGTATACGAGAAATGTGCAATAATGTAATAATCACAAATTTCTTTATAGTTTCATATTTCGATATTGAAATGCTTTTTTGTTCCCACACTAATCATTTCATCACTAATATGCTTCATTAAATTAACATCATAAGTTTGTACAACATGAATGGGATAATATATTTTCTTAAAAGTATTACACACACACACACACACACACACACACACAAACAGAGCAGTGCAGTGAGGAACGTTAGCCGTCAGTGACAGAGATGACGGCACCTGAGCTAACACACCACCGTCACGTTGGCCTGCGCAGAAAACTGGAGCAAGCAAAGGTGTCGCGTTTAATTACACTCCCCGCTCTGGCCCGGCACGGAACCATCTGCCACAGCGAAATATGACTTTAATAAAGAGAGAATTTCCCGCTGCATAATTTAACGGTAATGGCCGTACAGTAATGTTACAGCCATACATTAGGACTTGTGAAATGCATGCAAAGTTGGAGGCCAGAGAAGCGTTCTGGAGGGTTTCTGTGATGTACAGATTCACCACAGGGAGAGTCTTTGTAATTATATCGGTTTCACCTGATAATACACATAAGAGGTATTCGCTTTTATACAATGAGCACAAAAAAAAAAAAAAAAAAAAAAAGGAATCTAATATTGGCAATATGTCTTTACATGCATTGAAATAATACTAGCGGTTAATCTGAACGCTGAATTCTAAATAAACAGAATATATTTATTAAAAACGTTATAACTTCATTAATTATAAGTAATTATTGTTTTTACAACAAATATTCCATTATTTTTAATACCATTTCCCTATCTATTTTTATTATCCTACATGTCTAAATGTGAAAAGAAATTACAATAATGTTATATACTGTATGTTCCAACTAAGCTGACTACTGTGCTAAACGCCAGGAACCAAATGTATAAGGTTTTTTGTCATAACCCACTCTGTTTCTGATTGTAATAACTTTTGCTAAAATTTGAAAAGAATTGGCAGAAGCTGAAAGCTTAATAAGTAATACAATATATTTCACTATGCTTACAGTACAGCTCACTATCGCACTATCCTTGCAATTTATTTCACTATTACACTGAACTTATCATACACTTAACAATCCCTTAAAATCACTATTATTAGCTATATTAATGACTTACTTTACTTATAGAATATACATACTATATATTGCACTAATACACTATACTTAAAAAAATACTTCACTATTACCCCGTGCTTCAATATATTTCACTGTATTATATTAATGGTACTGTATATTTTACTATTACACTATACACACAAAATATTTCACTGTTACACTATACCTAAAACATTCTTCATTATTCCACTGCACTGGCAATATACTTTACTATAAACTTATATACTTATAATATAACTTACTATTGCACAATACTTACTGCATGCTTCAGTACTGCACCATCCTTACAATTTATTTCACTATTACTGAGTACTTATGATACACTTCACTATCACTGTATTACACTGTATTAATGATATACTATACTATTACTCTATACTAGAAATACATACTTTATTTACACTCTATACTTACAACACATTTTACTATAAATAATTGCTATTTCATACTACAGTAGTTACAACATATTACACTATACTTACAGCATCCTCCACTTATACACTATACTTTGAATGTACTTCACCAATACCTTCAACTTACTGTACGTTACCATTACACTGCATTTACATTACACTTTGATATTGATATTATGATGTTCTGTTCAAAAGTCTTTAAATTAAATTTAATTAAATTATGTGGATTTAATGAAAGAAATGAAAACAAATGTTTTACTTTGACACACCGCAAAGTGCATAAATATTTTTAGAAATGGGTTGTTAATGTAATAACCCCAGCAGCAATCTCATTTCCCCTCGCGTCTGTCCAAATATGGAAATATTTTTAGAAATTATATATTTTTATATATTTTTTGTGAAATTATATATTTTTATATATTTTTAGTGAAATTATATATTTTAATTTTTAGTGAAATTATATATTTTTATTTTTAGTGAAATTATATATTTTTATTTTTAGTGAAATTATATATTTTTATATATTTTTAGTGGATTATATAGTGTAATCCACTCAGCATTCGGCATCACCAGTTTTCAGTTTATCACCGGCCTGATCATCTGCCATCACCTGTTTCTCACTAGTTCGTGCCTTAAGTTGGATGGTTTTATATGTTTAAAAGATTCACAGGGCACTGTGTGGCTTAACAAACAAAAAACATTCCTCCAAAACTGCTCAGGTGCAGGAACTGGACTGCAAATGTGAGGTGGAAGAAAGTCCTTCAGGAAGCCTGGAGAACTATTCCTCAAGACTACTGTACATTAAACAATACAAGAAGGTTTGGCTCTTTGGAAGGAAAAAATATAAAGAAATGAAGGTTAGGGGGTCATGACTTTTGCTCAGTACTGTACTTGTTATACTTCATTGTAACACGACACGTACAACAGGATTCACTATTACACTAAGTTTATAACATATGAACTATATTAGATTTAATTTTACACTATAAACCATACGTGAAAAAATGGTTAGTTATTACACTGTAATCACAGTTAACTTCACAATTACACTACACTTATGTCATACTTAACTATTATGCTACACTGTAGTTTCACTGTGCTTACATCATTACGTTATGCAGAGTAACACTCCAGTGGTAATGTATTGCATTTTATGGCATATTTAGCATATTTCCTTACCTTAATTTGCATTCAAATTTTATTATACGTATCAAAATTCCATGAAAGTGTCAGGTTATGCAACCTCTGGCACTGTACCTAGCAAACGCATCGTAGTATACTATTTATCATTTGAATAAACATTCAATATCTCAAATCACTTATTTTATATTACCTACTGTATGTATCATTATTATTAATATTAATATGTTTTCTATTCTGAATAAAAACACAATACATGACTGCTTTTTGCATTATTATTTACTGGGTTATTAAAGCAGACTGAAATAAAGAGCACGGTCAGACGCTTTGAGAACAAAATCCACCTCGTTTACGTAAATCCACACTTTTTTTTATTTTTTATTTTACTTTTCGTCACTCGCTTCAAACCAGTGCTGTGTGAAGCGTGTGAATAGCGCTGATTTCTCTCTGTGATATCCGTATCACTGTGTAAATCCAAAAAAACCTGACTCGGCTCACGTCGTGTCGACCCTTTACATACTCCCTATCCCCTTTTACTGCGAATGATCGAGAGTTTTTTTTTTTTTTATTGCTATTCATAAAAACGAGGAGCATCTTTTTCCTTTTTTTGGGGGGGCCGATTTATGGTGGGGCTTTTTTGGCGCAATTTCCGATACTCAAGTTTTATTTCCTGACAATCACATTAGCATGCTATTATGTGATTTGAAGCATTTTTTTCCCCTTCGCCTCCTTTTCACTTGACTGCGAGGACCTTTCAGATGGAGTCGTGGAGGAGGGACGAAGAGACAAAGCCCTCCAGCTGCATGCACTTTGGCTTCATGCAGTGCCCGTGCAGATCTGGGGGCGTCGGTGAAGGGATACACACACAACCACACACACACACACACATACACACACACACACATGGATTTAGGATGAAGGCTCTCACTAACCGCATTCACACCTGAACAATGCTCCTTATTAGCACCAGTCAATCTTTACAGTATACATTTAATACGATTTCGAATATCTATTGATCGGGCACAAGCTTTGGAAATTGTTTTGTCATCGGCACCACCACGCTCATACTTGGCTCAGATCCATCACCTAATCTAGGTATAAATTGGCTACATTTATACCACAGCACTGTCGAATTATCGCATCTGATTCCTGTGATGATTTATTTTCTATTCCAGCTGTTCTGTAATACATGATTTGTTATATATGTCATTGTTAATATATGATGGGCTTTTTCTCTAACCAGAGCTTGATTGAACCTTATATGGAAGGAGTCTCCAGTTCCAATGTTGCTCTTGTTGGAAAGGTACACTAATAAAGTGTAGTTACTCAGATTCATTTAATCCCTGTTTATTTTCCTATAACAGCACAACTCCTTTATTCCTTTATGCCAATGGAGATGCATGTACTGTATGACCTTGCAGATTATTGACACAAGGAGAAATCGTATATATATATAACAAAAAAACAACAGCACACAAGAAACATATGTGTTCCTACAAAAAAATATAAGTGGCTTGCTCAAACACAGCCACAATGAAGCTTTCATATACAGTAGATCCCAGCACTGTATACTTAAGCAAGACACTTAATCTTCATCTGTATGTGAGACATTTAGATAGAAAGCATGAACAAATACCGTCCACTGCTACGTATATACTGATGACACAGTAGTTCATAGTATTGTAATTACTGTTAAGCCTTTCAGCATTTGTACATACACTTTTGAAAGCACCAAGTCTATTAGCAGATGCCTTTCAGCTGATATCTATATATACACACACATGTATATGTGTGTGTGTGTGTGTGTATGAGTGAGACTTTACGGTTCACGTCCAGTCCCTCGGGCTCTACGGCCCCGTCCTGTAGGCATGTCCACGCACGCCTCTGTTTAGTCTGTTTTCGCAAGCGAGATCCCAAGGAATGCTGGGCTAATGCTTCCTCGGAGCCACCCTGCGCTCCGTTTCGCCTCGCCTCGCCATCGGGGAGGATATCACTTATAACCTGAGTGATGAAAGCAACACCCCCAGCTCACGGCATTAACTTGTTTATCTTTAACAGAAAAAGAAGAAGAAGAAGTAGAAGATGAGGAAAAAGAACTTTCAAGCTCCATTGCTCGTTCTGCGCGAGAGAGATAGACGGGGAGACGCGAAAAAACAAAAGGCAGCCAGCGAAATTTGCATGGTGCTCAATTATACATTAGCGAACATCACTTGGCAATCTGTTCATATCAATTTAATTGGATTTTAATACTGCCTCTGATCTTGTTTTCTAATTAACAGCAGCGGCTGGCAATAAAGCAGAACCATGCACCCAGCAACACCTTTGATCCTGGCCATATGGAGTTCCTTAGAGCTCATTGGGAGAAAAAAAAAAATCAGTCACCTAAATATGAGCCCATGACAAACGTAGCGGAAAGGAGGAGGAAGGAGGAGGGTGATGTAGGCAGGAGTGGGCGCCCAGGAGCGAGGAGGAGCGAGTGGAGTGTGCCGGGGCTCGGGCGGCAGGTAAGTGTGACCCCCAGATGGCCGGATATCGCTGCTGCTCACGCCTTCATTGATTAATTTCTCCCCTGATTGGTCGTGATTACTGATAAATAAAACATGATCTCGGAATCGGATGCAAATCAGCTCCCGAGCTTTAGGGAAATGTTGATTGCTTTTGCAAATCTGTTTATCTCTCCTCTCGTTGCCCTCGACTCTGTATTTGACGTGGGACTACGGTGATGGGATTTTTTTCTCTCTGTCTCTCTCTCTCTCTCTCTCTGTCTCTCTCTGCCTCTCTCCCCCTTTACCGTCTCCTACTTTCATGCTGTAAGTGGGGATTTGGAGGCTCTGCGGCTGCACAGAGAGCAACGGGAAGAGCTCAATCTTTTGACCGTCAGATCTGGAGCAAATCAAACACTTGGGCCGCAGGAGGGATGTTGCTAACAGTGTAAACACAGCTAAGCAAATGCTTGATGTGTGATAACGCGAGGCAACATATACTGCATCAGAGTACACCATCTTTTTTTTTTTTTTTTTTTGGATATCGTTACTTTAAAAAAAAATTTTTTTTTACTGTTGATCTGATAAATGTTAGAAGGAACCGATGAACTAATATTTAAACTTTATATTTGTAGTTGCCTGAATTTGAATATGCTTCTCTCTTTTCTTTTTTCAACCAGAAGTGAAGTTATATAGGACAACAATGGCATTATGGAGTGGAGATATGGTTACCACTGTACAAGGAAGCAATGTATTGTCCTATAAAAGTTTGTCCCAAGTTGCCCAGAAGGAAATATCACTTACAATGACTTCCTTTATCAGCTTCTTTTTTTTCCATTCTCTTATGAAGTTAAATAAATTGTAGTTTTACTGGAAACTGCTGTCATGCACACTCGGAACGCGACCGGCACTAGGACCCGGAAGTAATGCGGTCGCGAACCAGGAAGCATAAAAGGA
>JAQMYJ010000005.1:26381367-26398817 GCA_030014305.1 Clarias laeviceps
TGGGTTTACCATTCACGCTACAAAGGGCTAACCGCTAAAGCTACGTTTTCTGGTCATCTCGGGTTAGTTCATGACAACTGCAAAGTCTACTGACACTGGAGACTCCTTCCATAATGATTGAAAAAAAAAAACAGATTCTCTGATGATCAGATTCTCTGAGTCAACTAGTGAAAAATCACATTTGAAGATTGAATTCTTATTCAAGTAAAAGTCATGACATTTACAGCTTAGTCTAATTATAGAAAAAAGAAATGTACGTTTAATTTATAACGGGAAATTAGTTTTCGTGAGTTTTTTAAATTATTTTATTTTATGATGGGGTTTTTTTGTATTAGCATCAGCCACTGTTTCACCAATTTGAGATAAAAGTCACTAGCAGTTTTTAAACACCAAAAGCCACTCGTTCCCCAACCCCCAGACCCCCCCCCCACACACACACACACATGTACATATATTTAACTCCAAATTAATAAAACAAAAAAAATTAATAGCATTTATCTTCATGTTCTCCCTTAAAAAAAGGCACCCCAGGCTTTATCTAGATTTTCCTCTTTTCCCCGCTAATTAAAGAGGCTATGCCACCAAACCATCGTCAGTCACTGCCAATATCCAAACCTTTGAGAGTCGAGCAGCAGCGTTCAGGCCCCACCTCAACACTTAGCTTCCTAATTGTTATTAATGCCCCTGATCGAAGCGCTCACGCATTAATGTGGAGCATGGATGCCAACACTGGAGTCTCCTCTATCTCGTCACTATGTGACAAACAATTGAGGGGGGAAAAATCAGAAAGAAGGGGATGAGCAGAGGAGGAGGAGGAGGAGAAGAAGGAGGAGGAGGAGGAGGAGGAGAGCGATCTGCCGTGCATCACGCGGTCCGCGGAGGAATTAGCAAGCGTGGTTGATTCACCATCCCATGGAAGCGGGGGTGTTAATTTGGAAATCTAGGACTGGTATGCGGAGAATGCTAATTTGTAATTAGGCAGATTAACTAAATCTGGGGAATAGAGAAGATTATTGACTTATATAATAAAATCAACAATACAGCCCCGGTTAAATAATCACGGGCTAAAATCGTACGTTCCAAATGCGTTCGGTCGGGCAGGTTAGCGAAGCCGTGCCAGCGATGAGGCTTTGATCTTTGCCATCCGAACATAATCAAATGAAATGAAGCGATTTCTCAATTCAAGTTGGAAGCACATGTTTAGGATGGTGTATAGATGGATTTTAAAAGGTTTTTTAAGGGTCGTGTTCTCATCTTTTTCACTTTGCAAATCCTCTACATCAAATAATGAGCTATTAATAACATGTGTAATTATTAACAAATCATTATTACTAAGAACTTGTATATATTTTCAGGACAACTATAAGACTATAGTGGTATAAAAGGTATGTTACAGAACATCCACAAAACTATTAATAAATTAAATCGTTGACATGTGTGTGATGTCAATGACTGAAGCCCTGCCACTACCAAGTCAAAAGTTCACACCACTTTTACTCACTGTTCTTTGGTCTTTGTGCATTTTTGTCCCTTATTACTAAACTTTTTTTTCTTTTTTTCAGTATTGTAATGATGATTTAATGTTGAAGTCAATATACTTCACCAAATGTTGATGTTTTCATCATTGTTTGGCGTGATTCTCACCGTGTCCTCTAGTCACTAGGTCAACTTAAAAACATACACTAATATACAAATTCTACCACATGACCAAGCAACAGCACTGAAAGCCTTGTTTTTCAGTTGCATCCTGAAGATCTTCTATCTATGTAATGTAATTTCCATAACAAGCTTTCCAACATGGATTGTCTTCCATAAACATACCATCTTTTCTTCTAGAAAGTTTCTTCTTTTCTGAGTTTGTGATTGTTTCCTTTAAATAGCAGCCACACTGAGACAGCTAGTACAATTGTGATAAGTACACGACAATCTCAGTTACAGAACACGAATCCTTTCCCGAACCTTATTTTTAAGCTTATGCATAAATCTACATCCAAATGCGAAATTTGTCCTCCATTGATCGTACGCAGGTCTTGGCAACATTAGAGTAATGAAATTGGCTATTTTACAAGATATGGTGTCTACTAGAGAAAACAGACAGAGATCACCAGACATGATTATTTCCATGATACTTTGATGAGATGTCACAGAATCTGAACATAAATAAAATTTATGAACAAAGTAACTTTGATATTTAATGCAATAGACTTTAGTGTAAAGGTATTTCTATTTATAGCTACATATGCAACTATAAATCAAGTGTGTTTAGGTAAATGTCTTTCCAACTACACACAATTACCTACAGTTACAACTACTCATAATTTCTTGAATATATAAGTAAGATGACTAAGTTAACTAATGAAGATTAGTTTACAGCTGCAAATAAAGTAATCTGAAATGTTTATGTTTAGCAATGTTAGTTCTTGTTAACACTTCTGACTCACCATTTCAGAAGAGTCAACTCATTATACTTGATTCATAAAACGAGTATAATCAGGGATAACTTAAAAGCTTGGTGAAGTTGCATTGTACAAAATAGACAGTAGAATTCAGAGCTATGTTTAATAGTGAAAACAAGATCATTTCCTTACACACATGATGTGATGAGAACTCATAGGATTGGGACTAAACAGCTGTGTGTCCATAAGAAAACTACTTGTTAGTGAGACTAATCAGAAAAAAGGCTTCAAAAGATTGGACTTTGTAGCAATGGAAAAGGTCATGTGGCCTCATGGTTCCAGACTTACCGTATTCCAGAGTGATGGGCGTGTCAGGGTAAGAAGTGAAGCTCTTGAAGCGATGCACCCATAATGCATAGTCCCCCTTGTACAATCCCCTGGAGCCAGTGTTATGATCTAGGGTTGCTTCAGTTGCTCAGGTCTAGACTCGGAAACATTATGTGGCAATAAAATGAAGTCAGCTGACGACCTGAATGTACTGAATGAGATCTATGGTTAGGGTATCACATCAGTGGAGTTTTTCTTCTCCAATGGACATATTCCAGGACTCAGATTGTGAAAGAGTAGTTCTGGAAGCATGAGGAATCACATTGTGTGCTGTAATCAAAGCTAAATGAGGTCAAATGAAAAATTTGAATGTATGGCCTCTTGTGTTTTTTTGTTTTGTTTTAATGAGGCAGTGTATGTTATAGGAGCTGAAAAAAAAAGTCCCCTCACCAGCCTGTTTTTTCCTCTCTATTGAAATCAGAGTGAGGTCCTATGTCCCATGTCAGGTTAAGTTTTAAGCTTTTTGACACTAGAAACTCCTTCCAAAATGCCTTGTATTAACCAGATGATTTCCTTCAACCAAACAACTTAGGATCTAGTACAGATGCTGCGATGCTTCATGTTTAGAAAGCTAGGCTTAATGAATAAATGAAAGCCAGGTTTTCTCCCATACAGCGATCAGTTGAAAATGTTTGCTTCACATCTGGACCACAGTTGGATATATGCTATAAATGAATGGCAGGGCATTGTTGATGGTAACTGGACAAGTAGTAATTGTTTCTTGTATTGTTTTTCTCATTGCTGTTTTCATCAATAGTTCAAAATGCTTTACACACAGCAGCATTAATGAATGTTCTAAGCTTTGTTCCAGATGTGGAATTTCCTCTGGAAAAAAAGCACCAAACAGTAGTGCTTTCTGCTTAAATCCTAAAAATGGCTTAAACTAGACCACTCAAGGTAGTTTTTGGCTTGTTTCTCTGGTGAAATCGTTTATTTATAACCCTTCAACAGAATGTTTGTCTTTTAGGGGAGTTCCTAACATATATAAAATGAAGAACTCTATCCAAAGAGCTATGCAAGACCTTGAGGAACCAACCATTTAGCTACAGTAAGAGTAGACCAGAGAGAAAGCAGTGTGAAAATGCTGGGTGCCCCAAACCTTTTTATTCTTATTGCTTCTACACCGGGTTGGGAATAAACCCCGGATGACATACTACTGTACCTGTCCATCACAGGGCACCATGGAGACTCATTCAAACCTTTGGGTAATTTAGAATAGCCAGAAATTGGGATAAAACTAGAGAACAAGAAGGAATCTTGATAATCATTGGGAGAACATGGAAAAAATTCTACAGAGGCAGTGACCTAAGCATAAGATCAAAGCAGGAACCTTGGAGATGTAAGACGGCAACACTACCATCCAAACCCCCCACCCCCCTCCCCCTGACCACTATCAAAAATAATCAAGAAAACCATTTTGCAGGAATCTGGTCTACATCTGGATCTTTAACTTGCAATTAAGAGGTGACAGTGGTTAGGAGAAAATTATATAAGAAAGGAAGAAGCCTTGAGGAAAAAAACGTACACTCAGGGAAAGCCCAATCTCATCTGAGATCGTTATTGAAAATTAGGTTTCCATGTTCATAAGCACTAATGGATCCTATTAGATGTTCATGAACTGTTCATGGACTTCCTGCCCATGCCTGAGTTGTAGCATTAGCGCTAAATGGAAGTGCTCACTACTCCTGCGCTCTTTGCAGTGACACTGAATGACTGGCCACACAGTCGATCGGAAAAGTCAGTTGTGTTGAGACATGAACTTATAACCTCTGAACACAAGGCTGGTCTCAGAAGATCAAGTCCAGTGCTTTTTTTTTTTTTTTTTATCTCTTCCACTTCCACTCCATTCAAGCTCGGCTCAATCTGTCTCTTATTGAACTCTCCACCCTAATCCTCCGGGCCCATTTAACAAACCTATCCACACCTCTTCCGTCCAAGACGCGAGCGAGTCTGTTTATAAGAAGATGCAGCTGCCTCCCCCTACCCATCCCCTCACTTGCTCTCCTTCCCTCCCTCCGTGTTCTTTTTATCAATGAATATGCTACTTTTGACACTAAAGACTGCACATCAAATGGGCTTGGGAATCCATCGCGCACCACAACTGCCCATTTGTTTTCAAAGCAGAGGACGTGAAATTCGCAGACATAAAGGTGCCTTTGTTCTCCTGCCCTCTGGCCTGCGGTGCCCGCACGGACGGGTACCACGGGGAGAAGACCAGATCAAAACGTTGCGCAAAAAAAAGCACCATTACCTGGCCCCCAATGATACCCCCTGGCACTCGCAATTAAATCAGCCGGCCTGAAAATTTCCTCATAACGTCAATCAAAATTACTTTCTCTGACACGGTCGCTGTCTTAAAAGCGCACCACTGGTTGTCTAAGGGGGCCTGTCCACTTAATTCAAAGCTCCTTATTCAAATCAGGCTAAGGAGGAAAGCCTGGCGAAGGGTCTTATCCTCCAGCATGCAGATGCCTTCAAAAACAGCACTCCATATGAAAAAAAAAAAAAATAAATTCAAAATGAGTGTGTCATTGGAATAATGCGTTGTGAATTTCCTTTTGCACCCAGTGTGACAGGGACGTGAGGTCCCACGACTGTTCTGGACTCTTCCTGAGAGTTAAAGGCGAGATGCAAGGACTCAATAGCGTCAATGGATAAAATGTATCTTGTAACTTTCTATATTTTTTAATTGAGTGGTGGAAAGATTGAAATTAACAGTGGCATCAATAACTTTTAGCCGTGTTTTCATAATCATATCTTAGCTCACAACCTTCAGGTGTCCTCTTGGCATATGGTACTGTGCAAAAGTCTTAGGCACCATATTATCTGTGGTATAGATTTTGTTATACATGTTCACCACGTATAGATGGCACGGTGGCTTAGTGTTTAGCGCTGTCGCCCTGCACCTCCAGGGTCGAGGGTTCGATTCCTGTTTTGGGTCTCAAGCACGTTTTCCGCATGCTTGGTGGGTTACAGTACCTCCCACCGTCCAAAGACATTCAGATAATTGGCGTTCCTAAATTGCCCATAGTGTGTGAATGAGTATTTGAGTGCTTGTGTGTCTGTGTGTGCCCTGCGATGGATTGCCACTCTGTCCAGGGTGTACCCTGCCTTGTGCCCTAAGTCTCCTGGGATACCCTGCGTACTTGTGTAAATAATTATTATAGGTATAGACGATGAGTGAGTGTTCATCATGTCTGTATTATTATGTACAAAAACCATTCAATATTTTCAAACATAACTTAAAAATTAATACATAAATGACATTACTGAAGAATATTTGCATGCCAGTAAATACAGCAACATATTGCATGACAGATCCGTTTTCAGATGGAAACAAACAAACAAACAAACAAACAAACAAATATGCTACTTTTGACACTAAAGACTGCACATCAAATGGGCTTGGGAATCCACCTCGCACCACAACTGCCCATTTGTTTTCAAATAAACAAATAAACAGAAAAAAAACCCTAATGTAGGTTACTGGGCTTTGAATGAAAGGACAGAGTGTGACAAAGTTACCAGAATAACTCTGCCATATTCTCCAGCATGCACAGTAAAACACCTGTTTCACTTATAAAACTGCACAAATCTGTATCTACCTCTACTGATCATTTTCAAACAAAGAATTTTCATACCAAATATTGATTAATTACTCTTTAGTGTCCTTTTTAGACACTTTTTAATGTAGAAATGTTTTTCAGCTTTCGCTTATGGCATTGTTTTCTATGTGCCCAAGACTTTTGCAAAGCACTCTAAGTAAAACAGCTGGTAGGTTTTTACTGAGCGTGCTGGAAAATAAGAGTTCTTCTGGTACAGTACCTCTGTCACACTCACTCCTTTCTACTTTCATGCAAAACAGACATGCATGCAAATATTCTTCTGTAATGTTATTTATTCACAAACCGCGGCCACTGGATGCAGTGCCGATCCCATGCCTGGTGTAAAATGTCGTTGTGCGAATTGGATGGTCCGATGTGGCGACCCCTCGATGGGAGCAGCTGAAAGACTAACAACAAATGTCATTTATGTGTTTATTTTTAAGTTATGTTTGGAAATCGTTAGGGTTATAGGGATAGGTTTTGCACATAATAATAACATATTCCATATAAGATATCATCAATTCTTGTTATTCAATCCCTTTAAAAAAAAATACAAAAAATTATCTGCTCTTGAAGGTCCTTGATTTGGATCAACTTGAGGTGGAGGTTACTGGTACCACTCAAACGTTGATTAATTTCCAATAGAGAGAAACTGTAAGGCAAAAAGTCTGTCATAAATAAGAAATTATGGTTACAGTTTTATGTCTATAACAAGGCAATAAAACTTGTGTTAGCTTCAATGAGTGGTGCGATAATATTCTTTAAAAAAAAGAAAGTATTGTCCAGCATACCATACCACACCATACCACTTTATTTCTAAAGCACTTTAAACCAACAACAAAGCTGACCAAAGTGCTGTACAAAGAGTCAACATTTAGGCCATAAAACAGCAGGGTGTTTTATAATAAAACATTAAATTGATAAATAATTAATTAATAAATAAAAAAAATAATGGTAACAGGAACAAAAGAAACAACTAAGAACATAGCAACACATATAACATACTACTACTAATAATAGTCATAATAATAAAAAAATAATGATAATTAAAGAGAGCATTTAGAGGTGTTGATTGTTCATTCGTCAAGACTTTATACTGCATATCACATTTTTTGTAAATATACTGCTGACCCAGACAGATCCTTGTGCATACTATCGATAGCCAAATTGAATGGCCTGATTTGAGTTCTGAACAAAGCCAAGTCTATTAATCACAGCAAAAAAAAAAAAGAGACTTAGCATCACAATAAGCTTGAAAACTGGGCCATTACAAAGTATCCTGGGCACTGCGTCTTCAGCCTTCTACTCCTCTAAAACCCTAACACTACTGAACATGTCTGGTTCAGAAAGTTCATCTCTGCTTTAAATAAAAAAAAAAGAAAAAAGAAAAGTTTGCAGGAAGTGTTTAAGAAAGTCAAAAAAAGAGAAAAAAAAACAGAAGATATGTAATTAATTGATAGAGAATCACTTCCTTTGCAGTTTTTATAGAACTAGAATCCACAGAGTGCCAACTTAACACTCATCAAAAAGAGAAAAACAAGACGTTTCTTCATTGCCAAATGGTCTGTACTTCAGCAGGAGACTTTGGAAATTGGCGCTTTCTGCTTTGAAGAAGGAGGGGGGGCATTTCTTTGTGTGAGACCCGAGGTCGATATCCAAAGCGAGGGAGTGTCCATTGGGAGGATCGTGACCTCCCCATGATGATTCTTAAGCGGCTCTCTCAGGATCTTTTTCCGAAACGTTCAAACGGTCCCCGGTCTGGCAGAAGAGTTTTAATGAAAATGGATTCCAACAATGTTACAGCAATGAGAGGGTGTTAATTAGTAGTCACTTATTGTGCACTGTTGTCTGGTCTGCATCCAACAAAAATAAAGTACTCGGTCTAAACTATACCATGAGGACGGCCGAAGAAGCGATGTCCGCCAAAGGGCCTCGAGAGACGGGACGAGCGACGTCCGGTGGAAAAGAAAGCAAGATGGCTGAAAAATCACAGCATGCATTAGATGTATATTTACACCACGGACAGGTCTGATTGGTGAGAAAAGAGACGTTAATTCATAATAATATAATAATATAACATGCTCAGAAGCGAAGTTTGTGATTGTTGATATGGGGACGTTTGCTAAGACAGTTGGAAGGAGACTCCAGTATCAGTGTTTCTGGTCAGGGACTTTGGAGGCAAAGTGTGAATCTTGATTACTCTAAGTTCAGACAAACAACGCAAAACTATATGTGGAATCAATGAACAACATTCCCTACAGTATAAGCATGAGGCAATGAACATAAAGGTAACTGAGACAGTAACCAGAGACAGATGATAGGATACACAACGGAAGCTAGACGCAGAGACCCAGAACCTAAATAATGGTGATCATCAGAGTGAGAGAAGACACTCATGTTGGGGATGATGGGAGTTTTTTAATCTATAAACATTAGCGAGCATCAAGCAAAAAATTAAATTCAACCATAATGGGATTAAAAAATTACATCGTAAAATTCATTCAATGTTTCATGGAAGTTCCAAATTTAAATGTATAAAATACACAACAGGTCACTCATCAATTAATAGAATTATTAAATATTTAACAAGTTGCTGTGATAGCATATCAGAGAAATCAAACTCTCTCTGCATCACTCATTAGTTTCCTATAACAACTCACCACGTCATCACTTATTTCTTACACATATGCAATATTCAACAATCCTCCTGCATTTAAAGGAAGTCGGCGCTTAACGCTGTGTTGGTCGACTTCCTAATCCGTGCCTGAGGCGCAATAAACAGATTCAGTCCGAGTGGAAACTCACGTTGCCTTGATGCGACCAGAAGGGCAGAGTCGCTCGAGCGTGTTCCTAATTAACAGACGCAAAAACACAAGGCCTCATTTATTAGCATAAAAGGGAATCTGATGTATTTTTACGAGGACATAATGGAAGCGTTTACGGCTCCATGTCGTGCCAATCACGCATCAATCTGTGGGGCCGTTTGCTGAGTACTGCAGGCAGCGCATTACCAGTAATAACATTTCTGGTGTAATCATGCATATATATTTCTCCTTCCGTCGGTCGGGATGGAGTTGTACGAGCTAATGTATTCGGAGTAAGACCCACTGCCGCTCACAAAGGAGGGGGAAAAAAAGAGAGCCTTGGTTGAGTAACCGTAATAATTGGAAAATTATTTTGATAGCCTGAAACAATCTAATATATTACAGAATTTTATTAAAATAATATCAAATCAAATTAACTACTATTCCATAATGAATTAGGTAACAAGGTAGGCAGATATTAATCGGCCCACCCTCCCTGAGGCCAGGGGAGACAGAGAGGGTGTGTGTGTGTGCGTGTGTGTGTGGTAGGGGGAGGGTTATTAAGTTGGCTTTTGCGGCTTGTTAGAAGTCAGCACAAGGAAGTAAAGAAAGTCCTCCAGGATATAATCATTCCTTTCTTCTTCTTTTTCTTCTTCTTCTGTTCTCCAAGTTTGGTGCACCATTGTCTGCAGATCTGTACATCTTCTCCATAACTGGCTGCTAAACTTCACGATCAGCTCACCATGCCGCAACCTCATCCCACGGTGCAAATCTGGTTGCCCTTTGTAACGCTACTGCCTGTAGGGCTTCAGCCGAAATGTGCACCCAGCCCGGTGTAATCAGGACCAGGTCCGTGTGCACCTTTGAAATTGTACTCAGCTTGTTTGCTTTGCTGTGCCAGACGTTGTTAATGTTTCAGCCTCATGCCATGCTAGCTTCATACCTAACACGGCAAGGCTCCTGGAACTTCACTGCAACCTTGAATTATTGTAAGCACGCATGCTACTCAAAAAAAAAATAAAAAATTAAAAATAATCGAACAAGAAAGCATGATATTTTCCAGGTCTGACATGTTCTCCCTGGGATTTTGGTCCCTAACGCTTCATTGGTGCAAGGTGCGAAACAAGCATCTTGTCCAGAAAGTAGGGTATGAGATGCTCATTGGTTAGGCCTGAGACACAAAGCAACATTAAAAGTGTTTTTATTTTTGGGATTTGTACATCATTAAGAGTACTTTGTGCTCTACAGGTATCTGCTCATCAATCTAAAGTGACCATGAATCCAATGACATTCTACTCGTAGGCTTGAGGTACTGGTTGAGACAACCATGACACAGGGGCAGTCTAGCATATCCATGGCAAGTTCTGTTAAAGTTGTGGGAAACCAGAGAACCTAAAATAACTCCCACATGGACAATAGAGAACTGTGGACAGGGACTAAGGACTTATGAGGCAGCAATGTGGCAATGATTGATGGGGTGAAGGTGCTCCAAATCCAAGAGGTACTATATGTGACTCTGTTCTTGATGCTGTAGCAGTGGTTAAGCACTGGATTTAAAAACTTTACATGCTTGTAGAGTCCACTACAGAGACATTTTTGTTTGATTGTGTATGATCAAAGAACAAAGATCACATGCCCTAGTAAGACTATGTTTTACCTCAATGTCTCAATGACAGGTTCCCTAGGTAAGGTCTAGGTTTGAGGTCAAGGTTCAGCAATGTTGTGCGTCCAAAAAAGTCAGCTGATGACCTGAATTACCAAGTTTTTCTGTCAATGGATTGTTTCTTCCCTGATGGCACAGGCATATTCTGAGGTGTCACTGCCAGGATTCATTGGGCTCACATTGTGAAAGAATCTTTCCGGGAGCATGAGATTCACCCATGGATTGGTCACCACAGAGTTCAGACCTTAACCCCACTGAGAACCTTTGGGATGTGATGGAGAAAGCGTTATGCAATGGTCCGACTCTCCCATCATAATGTGAAATAAACATTGTATGAGTTTATCAAAACGATGCCATGGCTGTAATCAAAGCAAATGGTGGTCCGATGAAAAGCGGGCATCAGAACAGACAAATCACTCTTGAGGTGAATTAAACCGGGGACGGAAGGGGGGTTGGGGTGGTGGAATGTTAGTGGAAACCTAAGTAGTTCTAACAAGTTGCTTTCAAAAGAGAAGAGACAGTGAGAAAATAAAATTTATTTTTAATTACTAATTATTTTGGCATTTTTATGGCTTTATTTTAGCTGTCAGAGTGCTTAAAGGGAGGGGGGGGGGATTAAGGTCCTCGGGGGAAGAGGAAGGAGATGAGAGGAAGGAGCAGGCAGAGGGAGGACAGCTAATTTTTGATCCAAACGGGGCTTTGCAGGCCGGGGGGGTGACAGCTGCACTGTCTTTAGCCCGGATTTGAATTTGAATTCTATCTAACGATGCAGCGACGCGCGGACTTGGCAGGGCAGTCTGGTAATCTCCTTGACACAAATGCCTGGGCTTTTCTTGTGTGCCCTCACAGAGATTTGGGTAATTAAAGTTAAATTGAAGGAATAAAAAATATCCTTCTTGTAGTGAGGCTGTCTCGCTAATGCCAAGTGTGAATAGTCAGGGTTGTCCTTAGAACTATAATCCTAAACGCTGCTTCTCCTGGAAGAGGGGACTGCCAAAGGTTTTTGGAGAAGCTCTAAAGACAGTGATAAGGCAAGGCCACGTCGCTTTCATCTTCCAGGCATCTTTAAGACGAGGTGAGAAGGACAGAAAAAAAAGTGGAAAATGTTAGTGCTTGTACTTTATAAGACTTACATGATATCTGGAAGATGAACATCTGCTGTCGCTGCATGCCGCGATCTTTATTGTGCCAAAAGCCAATTTATTAGGAATACATGTACACCTGCATGTTCATGTTCGTGTAGCTGACTGAAATGGAACGTGATACAGTCTCATTTGAAGCGTTTGTTCATTTTGAGGCACGTTTCTGCTCACCATGGTTGTACAAAGTGGTTACTATAGCTGCTGGAACTGTCACCTCTTTAATATTTCATGACCTTTCTCGTCACAGAGGTGTCTCCGCAGCCAGAGTTTGCTTGCATTAAATGTTTCTTGTTTTGTTCGCACCATTTTATTAAAAAGATTCCCAGGAGACCCTAAACAGTCACATTTTGATATTGCCTTCATGAATGACCAGGGGTACGGGGTGTTCCTATTAGTTAGAGATGGAGTGACTGATAACCGTGTATGTGTGTACAGTATGTATAGTGTGACATATGCTAAACACACCAACACAGAGATATATTCTCTCTCTGGCAGAATGTTAAACATTGGCACGTGTAAAACGTCCCCCAAGTCTCCCCCCATCCCCACCTTCCTGAGTGCGTAGATTTTGCAACGGATCAGCTGATTCCAGCAGGGGAACCAGAAGCTCTAACTGGGTAAACATAGCAGGAATTAAGTTCTACACTGGCCATCTGTGTTATGTTAATGGAATGAAAATGTCAAGAAATTAACCTGCGGTCGAAAGCTTGGACGTTGCCGACTTCCTATTAGCGCAGGAGAGACGCTGGGATCTGTGTGCAAGGGGGACGTGGAGGAAGAATAACAGAGAATAATTGCACTTCATTCATCATGGTATCTTTTACACAACCTTCAACCCGAGTCATACCTGAGCCATCGCGTTCCTTCTGTCTTTTTTCTCTCCACTCAGGTTATTGCCCAGAGCATAATAACTATGAAATTACTGTGGAGCTGTCTTGTCAGTAACCAGAGAAATGGCAGTGTGGGAGGCAGAGCAACAAGACTCCCATTGTAGCCTGGGCAATGGCTCGGCACCTCCCGTGTCATGCTGTGAGGAAAGAAAGGGAGGAGGATGAGAAAAAGAAAGTGAGCAAGTGAATGGATTTGTGTGTGTGTGTGTGTATAAGTGGGTGGTTTTGAGAAGAGGCCTCAGGTTTACCTGGTCTGGACTGGTCTGGACTGGTCTGGTCTGGTGCTATAGACAGAGTGGCAATCCAAGGGCTGGAGGAGGGAACAGGCCAAGACGGGCACCACATCAAAGCTCCCCTATCAGAGCCACACCTCCAGCTCACCTGGAACCTCCAAGCTATGGAGAGACAGGCCATCCTGACAGACAGGCCACCCCGAGCTTTCAAAGAACACTTTAGAGACACAACACCCAAATAAACGTCTAGACACTTTCTACTTTCTTTAAACAAGGTCTGGAAGTTGGGGATTTGGCTGTGGGGGGGTCGAGTCTTTTCCCTTCCCTTCATCTTGTCTGCAAATCAACGAGATGGATTTAGGAAGGGTCTGGAAAATCTCAGGATGGAAAAAAAGCCTTTTGCTGTCCAAATTGCCCGTGCCTTTAGAACCCTCTGTGTTCAGCCTCATTGTTCAGCTAGTATTTAACTTCTTAAGAACCACTGTTGCACTTGAAATTCTCTTTATATACTCTTTTTTTAATATAAAAAAATAAATCTCAAATGCCTATCCAGGACTGTTCCATAAACTCCTCTGCCTTGCTCAAGTTAGGCTTATTTAAATGTAATATTTTGGTAATTGTTATTATTTGCCTTCTTACCATACTTATTAAATGAGCACAAAAATACACCATTTATTAAAGATATAATATAATAAATATATAAAATTATATTAAAGATATAATTAAAGACACGTGTATTTCTTATGGGGCTTTCCCACATTCACAAACTACTTGCGATACTGAATTGTCCTAAATTTAAATTCTTGATTAATCTTTGGCCGTTGACTCTGTGACATCACATGCTTTAAATCAGCTACGACCTCATTACGCGTTATCTACGAAAAGATACGAAGTATTCATGAATCACTCTGAAACTGTTTAAGAACAGTCAAAATTTACCGACCAACTGTTACAAAGAGCCTTCTATCCCTCACCTCAGGACATCTGTTAATAATCCTCTGTCAATGACCATCTGTTAATAGTCTCCTGGATACCTGTGTTTTGGATACAGAAGCTATGAACCTGCCAGACAGGTCTGTAATAACCGTCACCATATGCAGTGTAGTATCTAGTAAAGTCTACTACTTAGTAGTTCAATGCAATGGGTGGGACTTAGCTGTTGATTTTTTTTTATCTATTAGAGCATACTATTTAGGAGCTTAGCGTGCAAGGTTGGGTTTAGACAGTATCTATGACAGCGTCCTATTTAGTAGTTTAGTGCAAGTTTGTATTTAGACATGGATTTTGCGTCTATTAGAGCATACTGTTTAGTAGTTTAGTGTGCAAGGTGGGGTTCAGACAGTATCAGAGTATTATTAGAGTGCACTATTTAGTAGTTTAGTCTATTTAGCCGTGAATTTAATATAATTTAGAGTGAATTATTTAGTAGTTTAGTGTGCAAGGTTGGGTTTCGTCATGGATATTGTATATTTACTAGTCCGTACTATTTAGTAGTTCTTTTGGATTGAGTATTTATTATGGTGCACTATTTAGTATATACTGTACTAGTATATTATATATACTAATTGATCATGCTTGAGGTTCACCCAAAGTCTTTTTCTTCCTCTTTTTTCGGCTGCCAGCTAACTCTGTCTACCACATCTTCCTTTGTCACTCCAACTTCCTGCATGTCCTCCCTCACCACATCCATAAACCTCCTCTTGGGTCTTCCTCTTATCCTCCTGCTTGGCAGCTTCATCTCTAACATTCTCCTCCCGATATACCCCACATCCCGCCTCTGCACACGTCCAAACCATCCTAAACTGGCCTCTCTAACTTTGTCTCAGAAGCGTCCTACCTGCACTGCCTCGCTAATATACTCATTCCTAATCCTGTCCATTCTTGTAACTCCCAAATCGCAGCTTTGCCTCCTCCAGCTCTGCTTCCTGTCTTTTTGTCAGCGGCAGCGTCTTCAAATCGTACAACACTGCTGTTCTCACTGCTGGCCTGTAAACTCACAAGCCACAATGAATGTTGCACTTTACTACCCTTATTTCTCCTTAGATTCTTTCATATGACTCTGTTTAAACATGTATTAACACTGCATGTGCGCTATTGTCCAAAGTTAGCTCTGTTGGCAAAACCTGACTGATTTCTTTCATTTATTTTATAACCTCTGTAACCATTCAGACAAGTTCATCCACAAGAACTGTCATCCTGTCCATCACGATTTTCATTCCATTCAAACATCATCATATACCTCGTGTTTAAACGTTTCTTCTTGGAATACGCTCGACACTGAATAGCTCAAAGCCGTGAATCGTGTTTTCAATTCATACCTGTCTAGAGTAATTAATTATATGGGCTACAGCCTCCAGCCTGAAGCATTTTTTTTTTCTTTAGAATTTTTAACCTGTCTTAGCTCCTCCTGCCACCCAGTGTTAAGAGACAAGTTTAATTGCTACATGAAAGCCACAAAAAAGAGCTCAGACTCGACGTCAAAACACGTCCTAGACCTAGATTGGGTGTAGTTTCACTTCTTAAAAAAAAGAAAAAAGCTGTGGGGTAATTAAACAGAATGCATTCCACTGAGTAACTTTTTATGTCGCTGTTTTTCCTGGAATGCTAATCTGGTGGAATACTTTAGTAATTATGACAGCTGTTTGCGTACGTCATGGCTTCCAAAATACAGTATGAACACTTTTAATTTCTCTCTGTGCAGTGCGGCTTTTTGTCACGGAATTATGAGGCTTAAAAAATGTGAAATTGAATTAAACCAAATTGAAGACACGTTCAGTGTTTTAGGTTTGCCCTTAAGCTACAAGCTAACAAGTGGCAAATGTTAATCTTACCAGTATTGTTTCTACATAAAGACTTCTAACCAATTCCTGATTCTCTGGAAATTTTCAGGTAACACTTAGACTTACTTTAACTTATAAACACGGACACTTAACACTGGAACTACAGTGTCTTGCAAAAGTATTCATACCCCTTGAACTTTTCCACATTTTGTCAAATTACAACCACAAAGGTAAATGTATTTTATTGTGATTTTATATGATATATGAACACAAAATGGCACATAATTGTGAAGTGGAAAGAAAATGATTAATGGTTTAAAAATTTTTTTACAAATAAAAATCTGAAAACTGTGTCAAATCTGTAAAATTTTAGTTCTTAACGTGAAATTTCGCCTTCCATCATTAGCCTTCCAATTCACAATTATGTGGCACTTTGTGTTCGTCTGTCACATAAAATCTCAATAAAATACATTTATATTTGCTGTTGTAACATGACAAAATGTGGAAAAGTTCAATGGGCTATAAATACTTTTGGAGGCGTCAATTATGGATTGGTTTTACATTCGTATGATGATTGATTTTATAAACAGCACCTTTTTTTATGTGGAAAAAAAAGTTTCGTTTTGTATATAAGTTTATTGTTCCACTGTTAATTTATTCATTTATGCATTAATTTCAGGAATGTTATCCTCATCAGGGCTGCGGTGGAGTGCGAGAAAGCTATGTGCAAGTTGGGAAAACACTCCAAATGGGTTGCCAGGTCATCTTAGGGCAATGCACACATTGACACTCTTACATACAGAATAGCCAGTCCACATCCTGAAGGAGAGCCTGGCACCATACTGTGTGTAGTGCCTCGTCTGTAACAAATGTACAGTATATTTTCTTTACGTTGGTCTGTACTTTGGAATCAAATTCACAGATTCACTGTTTAAAAAACAATGTTTCTGAAGAAAGACCCACATGGACATGAGGACCCACATGGACCAAAGCCAGATAAAATTATCTTAAAAATTCTGAGAAATGTCAGATCAGTCACGTTTATCAGAGAAGAGCGAGTGATGATGATGAGCAAAACCTTCTCCTCAGGCCTTTCCTCTGTTCACACAGTGACACTTTACCCTCCTGTCTTTGTGCACAGGATTGTGGGATGCGTTCAGGTGGCACGGGGCATACTTTAGAGGGTGAGTCTGGTCGTCTGGGACCGGTGCTTTGAGACTCCTGTGACAAAGTGAGGAACGAAAAAAAAATGGAGGATTAGAGAGGTGAGTGGATCGGTTAGTGGATTAGCTGCTCTGCTACGCTACAGGTGAGACTTTTTAAGTAGTGGCTTTAGGGAGAAGAATCATAAGGAACGACAAAGTTAGGGTTAGGGATGTCAGAGGGTCTGCTAGACTGATGTTGTGCTTAATTATGTCATGACAAGGTTTTTAAAAAAAAATAATAATAAAAAAAAATAAAATGAATACCAGAATATATATATATACTCAGCAAAAAAAGAAACGTCCCTTTTTCAGGACTGTGTATTTCAACAATAATGTTGTAAAAAT
>JAQMYJ010000005.1:26398917-26416188 GCA_030014305.1 Clarias laeviceps
TGTAGAAAGAAATAAAAATCAGGAACCATCATGGAGTTAGAAAGTGACCCCAAACTTTTGAACGGTAGTGTATACACACACAGTATATCTTTTACACTGCTTATCCTTTGTACAGGGTCATGGGGCCTGCAGCATATCCCAGGAGACTTAGGCACGCAGCGGGTACACCCTGGGTGCCAATCCATTCCAGGGCATTTGCATTTGAGTATTCGGGAGATGCCTTTATCCAGAGCGACTTACATTTTATCTCATTTTTACGTCTGAGTAATTGAGGGTTAAGGGCCTTTATCAAGGGCCCAACAGTGGCAACTTGGTGGTGCAGGGGTTTGAACCTAGGACTTTCCAAATCCTAGTCCAACATCAGAACCACTGACTGACACACACACACACACACACACACACACACTACGGGTAATTTGGGAAAACAAATTAGCCTAATCTACATGCCTTTGGACTGTGGGAAGAAACCAGTGTACTCAGAAGAAACCCACCAAACAAGGGGAGAATGTGCAAACTCCTTGAACACTGACCCGAGATGGTAAATCGAACCCTCGACCCTGGAGGTGAAGTTGACAATGCTAACGACTAAGCCACCTTGCCACCTCTCTCTCTCTCTCTCTCACTCTATACAGTATATATCATTAGTAAGACAGAATGTCATAGAAATCCTTTAGAGCATCATAAAATATTTTTGTCATATTATAAAACCTCTTAAAAATATAAAAATAATGATTATTTAGTACAAATATTGATCAATATCATTAAAGAAATCTGATATGTTCAGAAGCCAAACGTTCACAATATTCCAGCATTTTATTTACTTTTTTTTTTTTTTTGCTTAATTGATAATGCTAGAGGTGAGCATGTACAGTAGTTTGGCTTGAGAAAAGTGTGTGCATGTGTGTTAATACTGTGATGTGTGTGTATGTGTGTGTGTGTGTGTGAGGAGCTGAGGTAAGCCTGGCTTGTCTGCCGGCTGAGACAAGTTATCAGTGGGAGCCATGAGTGTCCCTCTTCACTCCAGAGACGCAGGAGAACAACAGCGCCGGTGTGACGCATGGCTACACTTTGGCACGGCTGAGCCACCGAAGGCCTAATCTCCCTGCACCTCCTGATCCGCCTACTCACACACTCCTCACACGCTCTGCAGCCATTATTACTCTGAGATTATTGAGGCAGCGTGGCAGGAATGGCCGTATGCACGTCTGCCCTATTCACTCCGGCTCGCACGTTCGCTGTTACCTTCAGGGGGGGAATAATCGCTCGCTCTTCGATGATCAACTAAATGCTCAGCTTGGGAAGGGTTTATTTATTCATCAACTCACTCACTCACTCACTCACTCACTCACTCACTCCCTTATTCACTCACTCACTTATTCACTCACTCACTCCCCTCTTTTTTTGCTCTTTCTCTCTTTCTATAAGACAAAAAAAATACCTTGCAATGACCAAATCAATTACAAAATCCATCCGTAATTTCCTCAATAAATAAAAATTCATCATAAATGCTCCACTCACACTGGAGACTCCTTCCATAGATGTTAAGTCAATGACTACACCTTCTGCAAAGCGATTTATATTTATACAACAAAATACTAAAATGAGCACATTAATACAGTAAAAACTTGTCAAGTGACTGAGCGAAGGGGTACAGCGCGTAATTTTACCAAGGTTACAATTGTAAATAAATGTTTTTAATCATAGTCATATGAAACCTGCCATTGTGTAATGTTAAAACACAATAACAACAAGAGGAAGCGAACGCTAGCACTCTGGCCTCTCAATTGATTGGGAAAACCAAGAAAACCAACTCTAAAAACAAGAAATGCTAATCTAATGTTAAATCTGTATTACAGTATATGCATCTTGGGTCCTTTAGCTTATGCTTATACAGTGAAACCTCGGATTGCGAGTAACGCGGTTTGCGAGTGTTCTGCAAGATGAGCAAAGAATTTTAATAAATTTTGACTTGAAAAACGAGCAAGTCTTGGTTTACGAGTACCGTGTATCATGTATCACGCATGCACTTCTTGTTTTGACGCCGAGTGTCACGTGATCACAACTGAGCCAACAGTTTTTCTCTCTCTTGCGCTGCGGAATTGTGTGTAATCGTCTCCCCTGCTGGGTCTTAGTGCTCGTCTCTAACTGGTATAATCAACATCCGTGCACGTGTGTACTGTTTACTATAACACTGTGACCACGTGTGTGTGTGTAAAACATTTTTTATTTTGTGTTTGTAAGCACTTTATAACACGTGTTTATGTAAAAATTAATTTTCTCCCTCTCTGTCGTTATGTGTCTGTGCGCGCGTAATTTGACACCGTGCCTGTTCACAAACTCTCTTGCTCTCTCTCACCTTTAGTGTGTGTGTGTGTATGTATGTGTGTGTGAAGCACCCCCTCTCTGCTTCACACACACACACACGCGCACACACACACACACAGCATCTGCGACACATAAACAGAAACACTTATCTGTCGGGATTATTTTTACATTTTTTAAAGGTAAAGTGCAGGTTAATTTGTTTGATTTTTACTTTATATTTAGTATTAATTATTTTTATGTATTTATTTTTTTAGGGCCGTGGAACATATAATTTGAGTTTCCATTACTTCTTATGGGAAAATTAAATTTGGTTTACAAGTGTTTCGGAATACGAGCTCGCTTCCGGAAAGAATTATGCTCGTAATCCAGGGTTCCACTGTACTTAATGCAGATAATCCTGAAGGATTATATCTAATTTTAATTCTTTCTCAAGATGCAAGAATTAGATATAATTTTAAAATCAAGATGAGAAAAAAAATTATGCTAGGAATGGTACGCTAACTCAGATATTCACTCTTTACACCTGTGTTGAGCTGAAAGCCATATCAGAACATGCCACATGCTGATACTTGGGTTAAGAAGGTGAGACGTCAGGAATCCAAGAAAAAAAATATTTTTTTTCCCTTTTTAAAACATACAATAAAACAAATTATGAATTTTTGTAGTTAAAAATCCCATAAAACCCAAGCAGCACAGAAATGTGTGTCTGTCCATGAAGATTTAAAAACAAATATACAGTACAGTATGTGCTTACAGTATATGGAAGCCTTCCTGGTGTGTTAATGATGAGGCTTCAGACTTGTGTATTTGGGTTTTCGGAAATGTCAGGTAGAAGAAAAGTTATAATAACTTTTCTAAAAAGTAAATTGAATATAGAACTCTCAAAATTAGTGCATTACTATTATTATTGTTATTATTATTATTATTATTATTATTATTTATGCCATTTTTTTTCTCATAGAAAAAAACTAAAACAACAATAAAAACATCTGATCATGTGTATCTGTGCTAATTTTTTGCCTATGTGACCCATTTTTTTTTTTTTTTTTTTTTTTTCTCAGTCATATTTGGGTAGTTATATGAACTAAAACTCTGAAAAAAGGATATGGCTAATAATAACAAATAATGGCTAAAATGCTCTGAGCTTTAAGGGATACATAAGCATCTAAGAGCGTGAAAGTTTCAGGTGTATTTGGGAGTATATCAATTTATTTTGATCTTAGAGAAGAATGAATAAAGAATTGTGAAAAATGGCCAAGAATCATGAATTACTGTATGTCATCAGTTAATCAACGTCTATAGTACTGGACTTCACAGCAATATTACCAGATTTATTCACTCCCAAGACGATGTGTTGATGTGTGTGAGCAGATGTGTGTGAATGTGCAGTAATGTTCCTGCTCCGCTCCACACACACACACACACACACACTCACGCTCCTCTTTAGCAGAGTGATGGTGTGAGTGCGGTTCACATTAGGCAGAGCTCTTTTCCCGACAGGAAGCCGTTCCAGGTAGTTACCCTCCTCTCTACTGGAATAAATCCACTGTGAGGAGCTTCTCTCCACAGGAACACACCTGAGCTGAGCTTAAACATGTCCTCTCCGCACAGACGTCTCTTTCTCTCATCGCTTTACCTATATGTTACCTGTCACTCTGTTGTCCGTCGTTCAGGTTGTACAGTATAAACTTTATAATCCGTTTTTTTTTTCTTTTACAAACACATGCAAGATCCAAATAAGCCTTTTAAAAAACTTATTATTATTTATTTATATTATAAATTTTCATCAGCTTAATCTTAATGTGATTCCGTGCGCAGGGACACGGACTTTTTAACCCTAAACGGATTTGTGTTGGATTAGAGCTTGGCGGTTTCTCACCACATGCGCTAAACGTGTGCTTAATTAATGTGAAATATTTAAATCAAAATATCCTTGAGACATTTCTTTAATACTAAATACGATGTGCTAATAGTATTAACGTACAGTATATGTGAGCTGCTAGCTTGGGATTAGACGCCAATGCTTAAACAAATGAACAAATTGTAGAAAAGAAAAAAAATGTGTAAGCAGGTAAATAAGTCACTAAATATGTTAGTAAAATGAAGAAGTGAATGAATGTTAGTAAATGTCTAGTAAATAAGCTATTCATTATGAACATGTTAATGGAAAAAAAAAAACTCCTGAAAATAAAAAAGTTGGAAAAAAGTAATAAATATTTATTTATTAATAAGTAATTTTATAAATATGTTTATAACAATATTTAGAAATAAACAAATATGCAAATCAGTAATTAGGATAATAAAGAGGAAGAATATTACTGTAAGTTGGTAAATAAGGAAGGGCGACACAGTGGCTTAGTGGTTAGCACCATCGCTTCGCACCACCAGGGTCAGGGTTCGATTCCAACCTTGCAGTCTGTGTGCATGTAGGTTGCATGTTCTCCTTGTGCTTGGTGGGTTCCCGCCAGGTGCTCTGGTTTCCTCCACCAGTCCAAAGACATGCAGATTAGGCTAATTGGCATTCCCAAATTGCCCATAGTGTGTGAATGTTGACTGGAGGTCGTACGACTGGAAAAATGGGAATAAATACAATGGCCACTATTGGCTTTCACGGTCCCTAGTTGGACTGCATGAATGAGTCCAGATTTAGCCTAGTCCAGAGTGATGGGCGTGTCATGGTAAGAAGGGAAGCACATGAAGCGATGCACCCATCATGCATAGTGTCCACTGTACCAGCCTCTGGAGACAGTGTTATGATCTGGGGTTGCTTCAGTTGCTCAGGTCTAGACTCAGCAACATTATGTGGCAATAAAATGAAGTCAGCTGACCACCTGAATGCACTGAATCACCAGGTTATCACATCTATGGAGGTTTTCTTCCGTGATGGCACGGGACATATTCCAGGACTCAGATTATGACAGAGTGGTAATGAAAAATGTTTGGTGTGCAAACAAAACATGACATTTGATCTTATTTGCTGCCACTTCTTTCTGTTTGGTTCACTACAACATCACAATCTAAGCTTGAGTTTACTTTTTTTTTTTTTTTTTTTAATTAAAACTCAACCAACATACTGTATATACATTATTTATACTGATTTGCATAAGTAAATAACTACAGCTGCTGACTTGATTGTCACAAAACTGACAATGACATGGATATATAGCTTTTTGAAAAATCACACAAAAATTCATACTGTTACAGCTCAAACAAATCCATAGTCTAAGGACCCTTGTGACTTAAAAAGCCCATCCATGAACTAATCGCTATCAGTGCACAATACTCTACTTCTTGCTTCATTTGAAAATCATTTCTCAAAAATGGAATAATGGAGTTCTCATTTTGCTGTCAAACTGTTCATATGTAATCAAGTAATTATGTAACTAATTAGTAATTATTGGTAGCAAGTAATTATATATGTAAGTACAACTACACCTGCGTAAACAAACAAACAAAGTCATGTAGTTACATGTAAATGAATATATAAACAAACAAACAGACGAGGTCAAATAAAAGTATATAAATGTATAGTATAATGTATAATTAAGAAAACAATCAATTACTATGTAAATAGTTACTTACAACTATTTAAACAGTTACGACTAGGTAAATAGTTACTTACAAAGTTACAGGAAAATGATGTAACCAAAAATCAAGGTTAGGATGTTGAGAAATCAACAAATACAATCATAAACAAACAAATAAACTATCACACAAGCAAATCCCAGTCTTTTTCACCGACACCCTGCGTTATTTAGTTTAAACCAGTAAATATAGTGCAGTATTATATCCTGTATAACCTGTAACACACTTTATGGCTGCTACAGTGTGTATCCCGTGCCTGGTGCTAAGCGCTTTACAGAAACACCTCGCTTAATAAACTGATTCTGACCTGATAAACAGCTACCTCTGCTTTTGTCTAAATCGTGTTTGAGCTTTTTGCACCGCCAGTCGATACGGGAAAATCCCCTTCCTGCCCTGAAGGAACCACACACACACACAGACACACACAGTAGTAAATTTTCCACACACACTGACCCTGAGTCATATATATGCAGTCTTTAAATTAAGTAAACTTCAGAAGCCTTTGGCTCATAAATTTGGCAGGGAGGATTTAGTTTTTATTCAGTCTCTCTCTCTCTCTCTCTCTCTCTCTCTGAGCCGTCCTGAACTGCTCCATGGATTTACTGCAGTAGTAATAACTGTCACGGCAAATGCCTGGTAAAGTGCTGGACAAGGGACCAACAGAAGGAGAGTATTTATCACGGTATTGACTTTCTGACTGCGGTGTCGTGAACTCTTTTGTCATAAACTGGAGCACTCAGAGGCAGCGGCCAGATCGATCCGAGGGAAAACTGCTGTCAGATTCTCTCCCAGGGAGCATTGCTTTTGTTATAGCCACTTAGGGGGCTGATAAATGCTCGGCTCTGGATGGGACCTGGCTTCCGTACCTGCGGCTAAACAGCCCGTTTTATTTATTTATTTAATTCCGAGTCTGCCTTTTTAATCTAAAAAAAAAAAAAAAACGGCCACTTGATATTGATATTTGTTATTGGTAAATATATAAAGAACTTAATAGACGGGACTTTAAATGGATTTCTGATACAGTCCCAGGTGTCGTAGCTTATTAAAAAAAAAGAAAGAATAAGAGCATTAAAACGTGGTTAATTTCATCATTTTGGTAAAACACCATTAGCTCCAAAAGAGTTAGTATGATTTCAGTGATTAATGCCGGACTTCGGGGACTGGTCCGCGTTCTCAGCCGAATAGTAAATCAATAGTGTGGGTATTGGTGGCAGGTCTGATTAGTGGCCTGGTGAAATGGAGTGTGTATGATGAATGGTGGCTCAGAGTGTTAAAGCGATGGAGATATGGACGACAGCTTGACTTGACCACGCTCTCTTTCTGCACGGGGAGGATCAGAAAGGAGTCGAGTCGAATCCCAGGGGGAGCGGCGGGAATGCACACATTCCCAGGGTTAACATAACCTCTGACCTTTGTCTACGTTCTGTTTCTGGTTCTCTAGAAAAAGACCTGAGAGAGCTGGATTTGTCAAATTTTGCAAAAAAAAAAAAAACAAATATTAAAAAGGTGTAAGGGACATGAAACATATTTAACAAAAACATATTTAAGACCACTAAAAGCTTCACCCTGTAGAAACTGGTGATGGATTTCCCTAACTTATTCATAAAAGTAAAGTAAAAAAATAAAAAAAAGACTTTAAAAACTGCACATACCTAAAACATGTCAGTTTGGGCAACTTGCTCTGAAATTAGAACGTGTTATACTATATGTTACTGGAAAATACCTTTATTACACCATGCAGCTGTTGATTATTTTCCTGTATGAACGCTTCCTGTTAGTTTGTTTCAAACCAGACGCATGGACAGACTTTGAGAAACACATGCTGTGAAGTATTTATTTTAAAGTGAATCTGATACATACAGAAAAAAGGACAGCTAACACACACACACACACACATACTCAGATGAAGCAGTAAAGAGGGGAGCGTGTGTGATGAGTGACACGTGATATGTGATGTGTGACGTGAAGGAGGCAGCGTTACAGTGAGTGATCTGTCCTGACCTGCGCTCTGGACGGAGCCATCCCGACAAGCTGAAGGATATGAAGACAAACGGTCATATTTCTGTCCTCTTTCTCCATAATGACGCAATTGGACCCTGATCTTTCACAGTGCGTCGTCGTCGTGTTGTCTTGTAGACCGGGGCTTCTTTTATCAGTCAGCCTGACTGAACCGAACGCGGCTTTACAGTATAAATGAGCCACTTTTAATTAGGACGGAGAAGTCACACTCCGGGTGAAGCGTTTTTTTCCCTCCGTTGTGTTAGTGACAGGTTACGTTAAAGGTTTCATTTTCAGGTTTCATTTTCAGGTTTAAAGAGAAAATTAACCTCGTCCAATTAAAGCCCTCAATTGTTGAAGAGAGCGCCGCGGCTAAGTGTCTTGCCATTTATTCAAGCACACCGAGCACACTGAGCACACTCAGAGCTTTGGGTGTGTAAATGTCAGAATTAATACGTGGAATGCAGGAATAATTAATTTCCAGGCCCGAGATTCACGAGCCGATCCGTCAAAGTAAACTTGCACGCTCGAACCCGTGATTGCAGACTTCTTTTGATCGATGTTTGAATTACGAGCGAAGGTATAGTCTAATCGTCTAAGAGTCAGTCCTGTCCAAACGAGGCATGGAACTGGATATGTATATGTCATTCAGAACAAAGACATAATGTGGTCGAAACTGATGCAAATGTGTATAGTGGACGATCCAAAAGGCTTAACAGACTGGATCACATCTGATATGGTAGCAAAAGAGATGAAGAAAGATTACATTCATCAATATCAACTTTAAAGAATACTTAGTAACTTCCTGCGGTGCCTACGCTTTTAGTAGGGGTTAACACTGCAGGCCACGCACCCCCAGGGTTGAGGGTTCGAGTCCCGCCTCGGGTCTGTGTGCGTGGAGATTTACCAGTATTCTCCCTGTGCTTGGTGGGTTTCCTCCGGTTTCCTCCAGCAGTCCAAAGTAGGCTAATTGGCATTTCCAAATTCCTCATAGCATGTGAGAGAGTGTACTTGAGAGTGGACCCTGCGATGCTTTGGCACCCTATGCAGGGTGTTCCCCGCCCCTGGGATAAGCTCCAAGCCTCCCACGACCTTGTACAGGATAAACGCTATAGAGAATAAGTGAGAATTTATACTTTATTGTAAATAATCTTACAGACATATCTAATTGAGATCAGGTATGAACTGCAGTGACGGAGTTGAGCTTGAAGTGCCAGAGTCAGACCTAATTACACACACTAATATCGACTAATATTGACTGTTTCTATCATATTTCAAATTTTTTTACTTTTGTTATTTATACCATGCCAACTGTGAATTTAAATCCACATCTAGATATGGATGTTCGTAGCATTGAATAGATATAGATACCAATCTTTGTATAGTTTTTACAAAAAACTCTTATCCAACAAATTACTGTAGTTTCTTCCTAAATCTATTAGGCACGAGAATCACAGAGGAGCAGCCAATACGATATGATCACGATACTCAGGAGCTGATTTGATTTGTATTCTGATTCTGTATGTATCATGATAGTATAAATATCCCAATTCAATATAATTAAAAAAATTTTTTGGTTTCAATTCTAAACAAACATAGTAAATAATTTGTTCCTACCACACAGGATGCTGTGCTGCCTGCCAAAGTGTGAATAGTTCAGAGCGACAATAGAGGAACGACAACATTTTACTGCCTCAAATGCAGATAAATATATACATATATACAGCGGTACCTTAAGTTTCAAAATTCGTATTGCAAAATTAATTTTCACATAGGAAATAATGTAAATGCAGATAATCTGTTCCAGCCACCCAAAAATATTACTAATATTAGAAATTTTCAACACTATAATCATATTTTTGCATATAAAAGCAATCAAAACATTTAGAAAAGACATCTAAATGAAATCAAATCTGAAATAAATAGACATTAAACCTCTTAAACTTAACCTTAATTTATGATTCCCCTTGGCATCGGCTGCTTTAAAAACCAAACTAAAAGTGCTTTAAAAACCAAACTTCTTGCTGCCGTCCTTGATAACATTCTTGGGACTCTTGGGTGCTATAACTTCACAAAATGCAAAAAAACACAAAAATACATAAACCCACTTTGCTTAGCTTTCCACTGATGCAAACAAGTATTGAACGCCTTACATTACAAGGTGCATGACAACAGCGTCCCGGGTTCAGGATGCAAAAAAATAATAATTAAAGAGAGCAAAAAAAGAAAAAAATAACTGTTGAGGACTGATGCATTCATAAGATGTGGACTTACTTCACATGGCATCACTGAAATATTTTTATTTTCTCACAAAACAAGGGGAAAAAATATAGGTCTGTATGTGTAAAAGCTATAATTTTAAACAAAACTTTATATCATAGAATAAATCATTTGCATTCTAAAGCTTTCCAGACATGTCTTCTTGGTCCTCTAGTCTGCTTTTGTCTCTTTTTTAGACATCGGAGTGGACTAATCCCTCAGCATACAGAGCATGAGAGCTTGTGATGGTGATACACCATGGTTGGTTTGTTTGTGTGTGTGTGTGTGTGTGTAGTGTTTACTGCCCCTTTAAGCTGCTGTGGAATGTGGGAAGTTCACAGTAAAGCCCAGGCTCAAAAGTCTGCCTCAGTGCATGACCCAAGAGCAATGTTCAAGTTCATCGGCATCCAGACAGGTGTGTAATGACTTGTAGGGCTGTCTGGGCTCGGGGGGCCGGAGGACAGGCGCTGGGGGAGGGGCTGTGGGGATATCAGGGGGGAGGGTGGGGACGGAGATGTGAACCTTTTCTCGTAGTCTAGAAATCTCAGATGTCTGGGATATTTATTTATTTATTTATTTATTTATGTATCTATTACTACACTACTGTATATATGAGTGTATTTGTTAATATATTTGGAATACATAATTAAATGCCTTTGTAACAAATGTTTGCGTCCCCCTTCTGAATGAAATGAGCCAAACAAGTTAAAATTATTCTAGTAAAGCAAGAAGATATTTCTTGAAATAATGAATATGAAATAATAGGAATGTTAGACTGGATGCCAATCTCAACATGTTGGAAATACGTCCTAAAAACTAAATTTTTTTCATTAGAAATGTTTTGCCTTTACTGCTGAAATATTGCTCTGTTCATTGTTGCTTATGTATGTTTTAATTCATTTTACTCCCTTTCCTTCTTTCTTTCTTTTAATATTGAATGTATATACACAATAGAGGATGAAAACTTTTGCTCCATCTGTAAAAACCAGGTGTTGTAGTGATCAGTTTTCAATTAGTTTTCAATCAGTTTCAATTAATAGATAGATAGATAGATAGATAGATAGATAGATAGATAGATGCTGTGTGTGAAAGAAAGAGAAACAGGCTGACAAAGAGGACCTGCATGGACAAGTGCTTTGTTTTGTCTAGGGTTTCCTTGAAAGAGGGACATTCAGAACATTCTCACACACACACACACACACACACACACACACACGCACACACACACACACACACATGATTATGTCCTCAGCACCACTTATAACAAGGTTAGCTCTTGCAGTGATAACAGCAATAAAACAGGCCTGGGCTGCTCTCTGGCCTGTATGTGTGTGTGTGTGTGTGTGTGTGTGTCTGTCTGTCTGTCTGTCTGTGTGATCCTTGTAAATGAGCTTACTGATTTCCTTTTATTTATTTTTTCTTCTTCTTCGCAGGAATTATTCCATGCCATGCGCAGTCTTTTTAAACCAATTGGGCAGCAAATTAGCTAGCAGGGGTTAACAACCACCATTTTGTCACTGTTTATTTAGTGGCACAGCATGGCCTTGATCACAGCTCCTCAACAATGCTCGAGTGCACTAATAACCCCACATTCGCTCGGCCTGGGGTACAGCGGCTGAAGCTTCTGCTCTAAAAAGACCACTTTTCTAAGGACAACAGTCCGAGTTTGTTAGCGGCTCGATTTGACAAGCTAGTAAACCAGCTAGTTTTTATTGTCAGGTCCGTGAGCATAATAAGAAAAACTAGCAAAACTAGAGTGTCTTACCTGTATTTTTTAGCGTTTTAGCGTATCTATTAGTGTGAGTACCCGCTAAAGAGTTCGTAGAAATAGTTAAAAGGTTAAAGCTAAAAATAAACTTCTATTATTACTTCAGGTTGAAGCCTATGTACTGTACATGTCTGTCTGTCCTTCTGCACGGCAGAACTATGTAAGGTCGAGTATCTTATGGATTGTTTACGCTAAACTGTACTTCTTTCATCGTCAGACAAATATATTCCCTGTTTGGTAATCGGAGAGTTAATCACAGATGAGAAATCGAAAAAGTAGATCAGATAAAGATTAAGTTTAAATTCACTTATACCACATCAGTGCTGTTATTTCAGTGGTGAAAATATGAACTAATCCCAGGAAACATATTCACTTCAGCTTTTCTAATTAATATCTTTGATTGTTTGTTTACAACAATCAAAAGAGCTTATAAGTACCTTATTTTACAGTGGATTATTAAATCCAAATAGATTATTAAATTAAATAGACATCGCATTGGTCCTCCAATATATGAAATGTAAAGATATAATTGAAAGACCAAGTTCTGACCAATGTTCAGACAAACCCTTTACTTTATTTATATAGATTAGAATAAACTATCTATAATCTATAATCTAGTAGTTTAGTGTGCAAAATGGAATTTAGCCATTTATTTAGATTTGCTTCACCAGCTGTATAAAAAGTTTTTATGAGAGCTTCTGACTCTACTGTACAATCAAGTCCAAAGAAGGACAAACTACATATGAAGTCTATGAACTACAAAAAACCCCAATCTGATTTTTGAATGATTACAAACTGCTTCGATGTTTTGTTTTGTTTTTAGCTTGCATCCACTTTTCAAATGTTCTTGCATGATTTCTATTTTATTACTATTACTATTTTTAAAATCTCAGGTTCAGAGTAAAAGTCAAGGATGTAAAACAGATGCCGCCTTAGTCGAATGTCGCATTCGTGTCCATTTTTTAATATAACAGGTGAAACATGATCATCAAGTAATTAATTTGTTGCTTTAATTCTAGAGACTCAGTCCTTTTCAGTGAGGATTGAAATGTATCGCTAGTCAAAGACGGTGCTCTCCAGTGTCCATCTGACCACATCTGACCCTAAAGCCCAAATTACTCAGCCAAGCACCGATGGTCTCGTTATCGATTGGTGTCAGTTGACCAATGCTCTGATGAATAAAATGTCCTCTGGGCTGCCATGACATCATTCCGCCCATGACCTTGACCTCGTGTGAAACGGAGAATGCGATCGACTAAAGACACTCACTCCATCTAATCTACTTCCTGTAATCACAAGCCGGAGGACATCGAGAGAGAGCGCTGCGCCGCGCAAAAGCTCTCCGCTCCTGCTCCCTCAACCCGCCGGGACCCATAATAGAAACCCGAAGGCCTATTTAAAATTTCATCTGATCCCATTAATTATTGTCGGAATTTTTCTGTGTCAAACCTCGGCTGATGGCAGTCAAGCTTTTCCTGCCATTTTGGCGAGATAAGGTGTCAGTTATCTCTCCGGGAGGTTAATAGACCGACCACATAATCCTTTCCTTCTTCTCTACAGATGTTTTGGTATTTGCATTCGGTAAGCTGATATGGTCATTCACTTAAGAGTGTGATTGCATTCCTAATGAATTTCCACACAGCCAAAAAAATAAAAAGCCTAGAGAGAGAGACAGAGTGAGAGAGAGAGAGAGAGAGAGAGAGAGCAGGAAGCATTGGGAATCCTGTTCATTTCATTATTGCTGCTCGAGAACTTCAACAGAGATCAATGTCTGATTTTGTGTTTTTTTTTTTCCCCTTCAAACAAACGCAGCAAGGAATATCGGGAATTTCAGCAATAACAAAATCTGTACAAAATGTAGAAAAGTTTCAGACACATCAAGGCAAGGTATCTGTATCTGTGAAAAGGTCAAGTCCGTGCTAACTGCTAGTAAGTGCTGTAATTTATGGCGTCGTCGTCTTTTTTGGACTTGTCCTTTTTGGTGTGATAAATGTTAAGTGAGCACGGCTACATCACGTAAAAGCAAGTTCACTGCTTAATGTCTGGAATAATGACAGTATGGAAAATAGAACAAAGCGCTTCCCAGAACAGACGTTCCTCTGAAACATGACAAGCTTGCGTTTTTTTTTTCTTCTTCTTCTTTTTCTTCTTTTCTAACTTCAAGAGTGGGGAGAAAAAGAGATGCTGGTGAGGGCGCGACTGTATATAGCTGCTATAGTGTAAGTCCTAAGTTGTTTCTGGATGTTCAGCAACATTAAAAAATAAACAGAACTTATTTAAATTCAGATGAAATTTTTATTTACCACGTACGCAACTATGTATGATATGCAGTGAAATGACAGCTTGTGATCTAAATATGGAAAGAATAGAAAGATAGAAAGATTTTACTGCAATAAAAGAAAATTAGCATTTTTAAAAATGTTAAAATTTGTATTAAACAAATAAAAAAAAATGTGATGGATGTACAAATCTACAAATTTACAGATTTACAAAGTTACAATGAAAGAGAATGAAAAATATAAAATATCTACTGTAAATTTCAAAGCATGTGCAGAATGTGCAAAATAAGAGGGTAATAAAGTGTAAAGATATGTTGTGTGGGTACGAAAGCAGCAGTAAGAGTAAAACGTGATGTTTGGAATGAAATGAAATGATGTGTGTAAAGAAACAAAATTTAGGGACTTGAATTTTTAACATGTCTTTATGGAGTCTCCAATTTCAGTGCTGTGTAAGTTTTAGGCACTTATTTTATTATTTAGAGGAAGTTTTCAGCAATGTGTTCTCAAAGTGTTTGTGGTAACATCATCCTATTAAGTTACAGAAAGAGAGAGAGAGAGAGAGAGAGAGAGAGAGCACTGATTGTTGATATTAAACAATCAGTGATATCTGCTACTGTATGTTAGAGGGATAGAAAAGTCATCAACTTTCAAGTTGTATCAGTAACTCTGCTTCATTCAACAGAACTCCAGTGTGTGTTTTATTCACTTCTAAACAATACTGTAAATTATTCTTTGTCGATATTGTTATCATCGTCTAACGTGGTTATAAAGGCCCAGGCAGCTCGTTTACCATCTCTCCCCTGGCTGCTCTATCTATCAGTCCTATGAGGAATGACAACTCCACCTTCCTCCAGTTAATCAACGGAGCTGACCTTTGTAGCCGGCCTCACGCTGAGTGATTAAAACCCGAGTCTCTGTGTGAACGTGAGCGAGCGAGAAAGGAAACCTGCCGGACAAGCCCGAGCACCTTCTGTTCCACTTACCGCTGACGTCAGGAAATAAATCACGAGCGTGATTGCGATGATGCCGGCTAACGAATGGCTCGAACCCACCGGGATCATATTTCCTCCATGTGTGTTGGAGTGTGTAGCATGTGAAAGGACAGGAGAAAGGAGTGTGAGCGGGGAGATTAAAGCCGCCGGCGTGATATGTCTCCTCACTCGAGACGCCAGTAATTCACCTCTCGTTCCTGCTAAACCTGGAGATTATCCTCGAGTGGCTTTTCTTGGCCCCGGTTCAAAATGCTCTTAACGAAATATGGCTAAGGTGGATGAATCCTAGCATCGGAATGTCCTAGAGGTGACAGCGTGATCATGCAATATTACAGACCTGGACATAAATCAAACGAAAATGTTTTAAAGTCACTCGCTTGACATTTCTGCAAAAAAGGTGGGTGTGGCTGGAGGTATCTAATATACAGAGCCAGTCAAAAGTTTGGACACACCTTCCTACTTACATCCAGGACTATAAATCCAATGCGTTCTGCTTATTGACAATACCTGTTTACGCTGACCATCCAAGTCCGACTTCACAGAGTTCACACGCTGCCCGGCCAGAAAAAAGTCACCGCCTGGATTTAACTAAGCAAATAGGATCAAAGGCTTCCATTGGAAATTTTCTACAGTGATTAATATGCTTCAGCTGAAACAAGTTATGTTTTTTTTTTTATCCCTATGAATAGCTTCTCATTTCTTAAACAACCATGTCAGAAGACATATCCTGTGGTTGTGGCAAAGATGCTATTCTGTTTTAGAAAGGTCAAATTATTATCCTGCGTCAAGCAAACAAACCAAGGAGATTGCTGAAAATACTAAAATTGAGTTAAGAACTGTTATTACTAAAAATATAATATAGAATTAAATAGAGTAAAAATATTTATTAAATTATTTTATTCTTTTATTTATACTTTTTATTTATAAAATTGTTGGTCTAAAAGTGATGGTCATGCCCAGTGCCTCCTGTGGGGGCAGTGTTATGATCTGGGGTTGCTTCTATTAGTCAGGTGTAGGTTCTGCAACATTATGCACACAAAAAATGAGGTCAGCCGATGACCAGAAAATAGTGAATGACCATATTTTTCCATCAATGGATGTTTTTCTTCCCTGATGGCACAGGCGTATTCTAAGATAAGGATGCCAGGATTCATCTGGCTCAAATTGTGAAACATTGGCTCAGGCAGCATGAGACATCATCTTCACATATGGATTGGCCACTATTACAATTACAACTGACTGTTGACTGTTACTTAATTACATAATCTTGTAATATGTGTTATTTCATAGTTTAGAAATCTCCAATATTTTTCTCGAATGTAGAAAATCACTAAAAGAAAAATATTGAAGGTGTGTCCAAACTTTTGACTGGTATGGGTAGGGACAGATATTATGAAGTAGAATAATACAGTAAAATCACACTTTAAAAAAATCATCAGAACACATTTTTACAAAACCTTTAAATAAACATTAGCTTTAACATCTGAACAAAAAGCAGCCTAATTCAGTAAGTCAGTGGTGTAGTGCAGGGTCTGTGCAGGCATATGGGCTATACTTCCTTTTTTTTTTTCCTGATTTTCTCCCTAATTTTGTCGTGTCCAATTCTACCCCGTCATTAGGGGGCTCCCACATTAAGGCTACTACCAATACTCAGTCAGGAGGGCCGAAGACTATCACGTGTTTCCTCCGGACCACGTGACGCCAGCCGACCGCACCGTTGTGGGCGGAGTAACACACTCGGAGGAAAGCGCTATCCGCTCCTTCCGCTTGCGTGAGCTCACAGACACCCCTGATTGGCTGTAGAGCCGTGATTAATGCGGGAGCATGAAGTACCTCTCATCCAGTGGCGGCTACTGGTCTGTCAAATAGGGGAAGCACATTTTCGGCCTCACTTTCACGGCTCATTTTCACTTGAATGCGACACCTTCATTTATTACATGCTCAACCCTGATCCTTCCCATGCAACTTAATCTTGCACATGCACTCACGTCTTTTATATGCCCTGTCAAAGTTAGACAGATCTCCAAACCCCACCTTTGACCAAACAACACATCCGTGAGATGGT
>JAQMYJ010000005.1:26421756-26437354 GCA_030014305.1 Clarias laeviceps
ACATCCAAAATTGACTGGACATTCATGGACACTATGGACACATTCATGCACACCTACACTTACATATTTGTTTTCATTCTGGACCATTGCACAAGACACTTTAATGAGTCACTTTAATAAGACACTCTTTATGCATATTTGTACACCCTCAGTCTTTTTTACACCAAATTTCTAAATGTTTACAAATTTATATTTTTTCTCTATATTTTCTATATTTGCTATAGTGTGAATGTTCTATTGTACAGTATATTTCTATATTTATTTCTATTTTTATCCTAGTTAAATGTATTTTCTATCGTATTTCTTTAATTCATATTTATTTCTTATCTATAAGCTTTAATTCTCTTTTTAAGGTCACTGGCGGTCGAATAAGCATTTCACTGCATATCGTACTGTGTATGACTGTGTATGTGACAAATAAAAATTTGAATTTGATTTTGAATTTGAAAATTCAAAACCCACCTACGAGTCACACGTTCTCTTGCACACGTTCTCTTGCACCACATTCCCTCCGATCCTCCAGCAATGCTCGGCTGGTGCCACCAGCATCCAGACTCTTTTCTGTTTTGGCACCTAAGTCGTGGAATGAACTTCCTCTAGATGTCCATATAGCTGAGTCTCTGGCAATCTTTAGATTTAGACTTAAGACATATCTGTTTCTCCAGTACTTGGGCCAGTGTAGGATCTAGCCAATGATGGAAAATACAAAGCACTTTTGTAAGTCACTCTGAATAAGAGAGTCTGCCAAATGCTGTAAATGTTAATATTAGTCTTAACTGTGTGGAAATACTTAGCTTCAGCTTACTAGCCTAGCTTTGCTCAATTATGTCATGTAACATAAAATAAAGCTCAGTGCAGCTCTGGTGTATCTCGATCTATTACCCTTCTCCATTACATAAACAGGAAGCGAAGGAAAGAGTGAACACACAAAAAAAAAGTTCTTGCACTTGCTTCTATCAATTACACACAGAGCTGGGGAAATGTCAGGCTCTTTGTCCTGCGGAATTATGGAAATGTTTGAGAGTGTGAAGCGACTCCTTAATCTGTTCTTCACAGGAAGAGCTTCCTAATTACGTCGGTTTGAAATGAAGGCTGCTGACAGTGCGGGGTGCACCGGATCTGCCGGAACGGTGCGACACTGTGTCCGGGGAGGTTAATGGCACCCATCTGCGGCCATCGCCGAGACGTCTAATTTGCCGGCCGAGTCTGATTTTCAGTCGCTTTACACCCATTTAGCGGTGGTTGGCTGTCAGTGCTCGGTGAAGGAGCTGCGGAACTTTTCACAGGCCTGTGGGTCCCGGAGACGAGCTTAAAAGGCTGTAATTAAAGAGTGCAGTGTGAAAATGACAAACTCTAATTATGACATGCAGACAGAAGCAGCGAGGCCTGTGACTCGGAGAGGACAGGTACTGCCTCTGGTGTGTGTGTGTGTATGTGTGTGTGTGTGCCTTAAAGCCTAAAAGGGGGCAGAATTATCATTTCTCTCGCTGTTCTGGAGGAACGCAAACAGCAAACTTTCATCCAGCTGTCACTTCTTAGCAGGACACTGTGAAATGTAGTAAATCTAAAGGGCGGGGCTTTGTGTCGGAGATGTGTCACCGGTTAAAGGAACAATTAGTCTAAAAAAAATGGTGTGCATTTCTCAAACTATAAAGCAGCAAAGCCAGCTAAAGTAAGGTAAAGCGAGTTGGTCCATGGATACTGCAACTTGAAGTCAGAAACTGATATATAAAGAATAGAACACTCGGTGTTATCGAAAATAATCATCGATAAGTGTGTGTGATGAAGTGGCACTACTTATATTACTCACTCACCTATACCGCTTTATCCTGTATTCAGGGTTGCGGGGACCTGGAGCCTATGCCAGGAAGCTTAGGGCACGAGGCAGGGTACACCCTGAACAGGGTGCCAATCCATCGCAGGGCACACACACTAAGTCAATTTGGGAATTCCAATTAGCCTCTTCTGCAGATCTTTGGACTGTGGGAGGAAACCGGAGTACCCAGAGAAAACCCACCAACATGCACATGCAAACTCCAAGCACACAGAGACGGGAATCGAACCCGGACCCTGGAGGTCCACTACACCACTGTGTCACCTTTGTATCACCTCAAAGTTAATTTATTTCCCTATAGCAGCACTATTCATTTTACACCATAGCAGTTTGCGCAGGTCTAAACTTTTTGACGCATACTGTAAGGTGTACTTTTTATCTGTCTTTAGTTATATTTAACAATGCAGCATCATGTTTTTTAACCTTTAAAATTCAATTAGCAGAGATCCGTGCCAGCAAAAAACGTAGGTCAATGATGATAAAAAAAAAAAAAGTGCTTATATGGAAGCACATTATTTTTTATCATCATTCATTTTAATAAAATAATCGAAAGCAATAATAAAAGCGTGTATCTGTGCTATTCCTTTACCTATTCTACCTATTTTTATTTTATTTTTTACTCAGTCGTGTTTGTATAGTTGGTTCAAATGAAATAAAATTTAGTTTATCATATTGCCTATGATTTTCGGGAAAAAAAGGATGTGCCACTCTATACTGCACAATCCTGACCCCTATATATGTTTAAAAGCAAAAAAAAGCAACAAAAAAAAGGCTTAATTGCTCTGAGTTTTACTAAACTAAACTAAACTGAAGTTACAGATGTTATTAAGCACTAATACTGTTAATATTAAATGGTAAATTAAACATCTTGTTACAGAAAATTCACACAATTTGATAATCAGTTTATGCAGATTAAAGCATTCACTGCTGAAATCCAAGCATGAGAAATAATCCACATCTTCTTGACCAATCGTATTCGAGTATCCGACCACACTGTGATGTAATAACATCTGCTAAATAGAAAATTAAAGATGGCTTTGTTAGTAAGTAAATAAGAACGAGACAGAGACGCAAACGTCTATTAGATGTCGTGATTTAAATCGAGATTAAGAAGGTTTTTGTGCTTATGCAAAAGGCGAAGCTGCTTTTAAGTAAATATTATGTGTGATATTTCAAGAACTTCAGAGATGGTGACACGTAATTATGGCCGTAAGACAAAGCAAGTTTGACAACATAGTTTAAGGGCCTTCGCCGCATTCTTACCGTCAAACAAAAATAGCAATTAAACCAAGTGAGTGTTAAAGATGCTTCAAGAAGAAGAAAAAAAAAAAAGAAACGCAAACACAAGGTGTAATATTTGCATATCCATAATCCTGACTTAGCAAGCAAGACCATCCTGGAGGCTTTCCAGGTGAGCTGAACCACACGTGAGATGTCTCCCCGTCTCAAACAGCTGCCCCTACCTCCCCCTGGTGGCTTAACACTCCCTCATTATCTCCACACCGAGGCCGGGATCTCACCGCGGCTGTAATGAGGACACTGGGTAATAAAAAATGAATCACTTTAATACGCTCTCCAGTGAGGCTCCGTATTAGCATTCGAAAGCAGCAGAATTAAGTTCTGTCTTTGCGAGGGGAAAAAAAAAAGAAGATACAAACAGCCAAATGAGGGTCAGGTGAAGCCACGATCATGCATGAACTCCTAAGCGCTTCGTAGAGAGGAAAGATAATTAAAAGGAGGGGAAAAAAAACCCAGACTGTAGTTACAGTGAGATGAAACGGCTGGGTAGGAATTTCCTAGTGGACCGGAAATGCCACTGCAGCATCATTTGAAGAGCGACATTATAATAATTTATTCGCCGAAACACACAGCAGAACCGAGCGCGTATGCAGGGGTCAGCAAAGCTCAGGCGCACAGAAATGAGTGGATTTAAGAAGCAGAGTAAGCAGATGTAAATTTGAAAAAAAGCCAGCTCTTGGCAGCAGGCCAATGTCCTAGCTTTTTTTTTTTTTTCCTTCTTCATCATCATTTCATTTTAACCCTCAAATTCAAACCCTGTTTCTACTTCTACGATTTTATTTTTCTTTGAGCTTCACGTGTATTGTGTTTACGACAGGGTTTGAGGGCCAGTGCGTAGAAACATCAGACGATTTTGTAAAGAAAGTCTTAAAAAAATCATAATAATGTTGAGAAAAGGAATAATTAATAAGCAATATTCCTGTTGCCTTCAAAAGCCTTGAAAGTTTATTCTTTAGCAATAAACAATTAAATCTTCAATGTGTCTTTTGCTAAAACTTGGCCGTTGCTCTTATTTTTAACATTTTGTTACAATATTATGAGATTAGGGATAATATGGCATGAAAAATTTCATAATCATATTATCAAAACATGACTTTAAAAAAAAATAAATAAATCAGACTATGTTTTTTTTTTCCACAGTCTTAAAAGTATTACTTTTATTTCCTAATAATATAATATACTCACTCACTCAGTCATAATCTAATTCACTTTATACTGTATTCAGGGGGCCTGTAGTCTATGCCAGGAGGGAAAGAGGCGGGATACACCCTGTGCCAATCCATCGCAGGGCACACACACATACACACACTCACACACACTACGGGCAATTTGGGAACACCAATTAGCGTAATCTGCACGAGGAGAACATGCAAACTCCATGCACACAGACTTGAGGCGGGAATCGAACCCGGACCCAGGAGGTGCAAGGCGACAGTGCTACTGTAACCAGGAACATTTATAGCCACCGCGCTGCCCTCATATAATATAAAGCAATAATAATTAGAGATGAGAATCGCCAGAGATCACCTGATACGACATATATATCATGATATCTCTGTGTCAATTCAATTTGAATTGTGATTGCATAAGTATCATGAGTTTATACACTTGATTTGATTTTTTTATTTTTTATTTTCATACAATTCTAAATAAACTTGGCAAATAATTTGCTCCTACTACAAAGTATTCCATACTGTAGTTAACAGCTCGCCACCTATAGGACTGTAGAGGAATGGCAACATTGTACAACCTCAAATGCAAACCTATAAATATATATTTTTAAATGATTGAATTAATTTTAAACAAAAATTGGATTTGAAATTGTCAAATCAAAAGAAACATGTTATGTAACCAAATAAAATTTCCCCCTCATTTCTAAAAATAATATTACTGGAAGTCTTTAGACAAAATGATCATTAAGAATAATATTAGCATAATGTTAATTTTTTTTTGGAAAAAAAAAACAACTAAAACAAAAAGTAACAAATAAAACCTATGAATTTTTTTTTTTATTAGATTGATATTTATTATAAGTTATTACATTTATTATTATTATTATTATTATTATTATTATTATTATTATTATTATTATTTTATTCAAAGTAATACATCAATTCATTATTTATGTAATTTTTTTTCTTATTTATTAAATGAAATTAAATTAAAAAAAATTCTGTCTTCTGGGTCTGTATGTTCAATCCAAAGTTACAGACGCATACTCTAATTGTGCACATGTGGATTCTCTCCAGGTTCTCCAGTGTCCTCCAACATTTCAAAATATTTCCCAGGAGGTTGACTTGATTTATTATCACTCCAAATAATAAACAGTGTGTAAAGTTGTTCATGCGTAGTACCAAGTGATAACTTGGAGTCCCATCCAAACTCTATTCCTGCCTTGATCTTCGTTCTTGACTCATACAGTATATGGACAGTTAGTGATGGTGTATGAAGGATACGGTGAAGCTGTAACAACAACAGCTACAGACACGTTTATGAAATACAACTTGTATAAAGTCATTGTGGAAGGATGTTCAGTTAACTACAAGGTAGAAACGATAAACACTTCTTCACTTCACGCCACTTCACTCCATCCAGTCCTCTAGTCCTTCTCCTCCAGCGACAGCGAGTGCAGGATTAATCTCCTTGGCGTTCCATCAGCTCCTGATCGAGGCGATTTGCAGTCATTAAGAAGTGGACACGGATTAGCTGCATTAAGTCGTGCTTTAGAGAGAGGCTCATAAAGGCGCCGAGAGTGATGCCACGAATGAACACGGCGCTAATTAGATCCGTCTATCTGCACACATCCGTCTTCTCCCGCTGAACTTGCTCTGGCCTAATTCTAAATAAAAACGCTCTTTATTATGCTATCATTCAAGTTATTGCAGATGAAATAATGATCCCGTCCCGGCAGTGCAAACTTAATTGATTTTTTTTTTTTATTATCGTTTTTTAATTGTGCTTCTCAGAAAGGATTAGAAGATGCACTGCGGGGTCTTACTGCGCCATCTTTCATATCCTATATTTATTTGAATTTAACAAAAAAAAAGAAAAAACATGGTATCCATGCTGTGAGGACTGCATATGGATAAACACTAGGATCTGTTGCTGTCTATCAGGATCGACACGCCGAAATAAAACTCTTGCCGGCGTCTGACGGACTCAAACGAAACATGGCGACGGATTCGGCCGTATGTTCTCGGAGGTTCTTGGACAAACATACTGTATGTGTCAGACGTGTCTGAAGATGCTTTTAGCAGAACAGAAACGGTATCACTCATCCACACGGAGCTAGAAATCTCCAGATGTCGGATGACATTCAAGCGCAGTAAACACACATTGCTTCAGTGGAACTCCTGTCAGAAGACCAAACGGCCATAATGACAAACATAGACTTTGTAGTTTTTGTTTCGGTTGAGACAGGCTTTACGGATTTTGCTGCTTAAAAATGATAATTTCAGTAAAACATCTAAAGTCCATCAAAGCATCTTCTTGTCATTTTATTTCTGTATTTATTTTTTGCTTGAACAAACAATGTGAAAATTGCATGTCGTGTTTTTTTTTTTTTTTTTTTTGCTCATTGCAAAAAATATATTTTTTAATGAATTACAAAACAAAGAAAAGTGTTCTTAAAGTGATATTACATGTAACAAAGAAAGAACTGACTAGCTGGCCACATCATTACGTATGTCTGTTCTTTGTTAAAGCAAATATCTATCAACCAATCAAATAGCAGCAACTCAATGCATTTAGGCATGTAGACACGATCAAGACGATCTGCTGAAGTTCAAACCCGAGCGTCAGAATGGAGAAGAAAGGTGTTTTTGAATGTGGTATGGTTGTTGGTGCCAGACGGGCCGGTCTGAGTATTACCGTACCTGCTGATCTACTGGGATTTTAACACACAACCATCTCTAGGGTTTACAGAGACTGGGCTGAAAAAGAGAAGGAGAAATATTCAGCGAGGGCAGTTCTGTGGGGGGGAAATGCCTTGAAAAATATTCTCATCTTTTCACATCTAAAAAGCTTTGTGACTCTAACATGATCCATAGTGTGGGTCAAAGAACAGGAAGGAAACTTCAGAAGCAGGCGTTCCATAATCTAAACAATGCCTCATACAAGTTGATTAATGTGAAAGAACAGGAACAGGAAATAAATGCACACTTATAATGAACGAGACTTCTCAACCAGACGAAGGAACAGGAGGGTGGAAAGAGACAAACTAATCAAAGTGCAACACAGAACAGCTGAACACATTAGGGTAACAAACCAATGATAAGACAGAGGTGGAGAGAGGATTGAAATAAATCATGACTCACAAAGAGAGAGAGAGAAAGAACTAAATAAAAGTATAATTAAATACAAAGAACAGTGTATCTGTAAACTCAACTGAATTTAATTTTATTTGAATAGCGCTTTTAAACAATGGTCATTGTCACAAAGCAGCTTTACACAATCAAGGGAAAATTATGGAAATGTGTATGAAATGTAAGAAAATGTGTATGAATCAAAAGGATCAGATGGTCCCTATATATTCTTCATTAATTAATAATAATAATAATAATAATAATAATAATAATAATTATTATTATTATTATTTTTGATTGAATTATTGATTGAATAAATGTGGAAGTTTTCTGACTGGCATGATGCAAGCACTCACACTGTATGTTTAAACATAACCAGAATGGGTTTGTTGTTCACTGGCAATTCCAATCAGAATTTAGAGAATCCTTTTTTTTTTTTTTTAATCATGTCCAATTCCAGCCCATCGTGTCAGGACACTTATACATACCTGAAGCTTCAGACCACATCTTTTCAAACATGGAAAATGGGAGTGGCATAAGACACTCGGAGGAACGTGCTATCCGGCCCTTCCGCTCGCGCGAGCTCACGGCGCCTCATGATTGGTGAGTGTCATTATGATTGACGCGAGATTGTGAGTATGCTATTCCTCCCTCCAGCACAAGCACAATCTGCTCTTTAGACTCAAAAGTTTTGAGAATGACACAAATATACATTTTCACAAAGTCTGCGGCTTCAGTGTTTTTAGATCTTTTTGTCAAGATGTTACTCTGGTATACTGAAGGACAATTCCAAGCATTTCATAAGTGTCAAAGACTTTTTTTGACAATTACATTACGTTTATGCAAAGAGTTAATATGTGCAGAGTTGATCTTATCTTTCTCAAGACTTCTACACTTCGTCCTGGCATGCTGTCAGTCAACTTCTGGGCCACACCCTGACTGATGATGCAGCCCATTCTTTTATAGTCAGTGCTTGGAGTTTGTCAGAATTTGTGGGTTTCTGTTTGTCCACCTGCCTTAAGGATTAAGGATTGAAATCAAAAGGTTTCAGAAGCGGCTTTAAGGGCTTCTAGTGTTGCAAACTTTATATTTGTAATCTTTTTTGACATTAAAACCAGTACTGGAAAATGAAGCTTTTGTTTTCTTGGTAAACCTTAAATAGTGTTGAACTGAGTACTGTAGATAATACACTCCTGTATGTAATGCACATAGCCTCTACTGTAAATATGAATAAAGGACTTGACCGAATGAAAAGAAATCTGAGCACTTTGGATATTGGACAATAAATGTGGCCTTTGTTGACCTCAAACATGGTGTTCGGTGTAGTTTTCTCATCGTCTTTACTTTGTTTTTACGCAAACAGTTTATCCTGTTTCCTCATAAATATGACAAACCAAAAAAATAAAAAAAACAATTATTAAAGCAGGACAGTGAAGCGACACACGTTTCAGCCACATCTCATCTGAACACCTAAGAAGGATATCCTGAATACCCGATGCATAAAAGACGAATAAAAGAGCGAGAATATAAATAATTCATTTGACTGAATGGCAGGTTAAGTGAGGCAGCGATAATGCCCTGACAGTAATGATAACTTTAATTTCCTTTTCTGTTGCTGATATTTGTGTCAAGAAATTAAATTTCATAAGCTCCTAAGGCCTCGTAATTATGATAGCGTTTCAAGAAGAGTGGATTTTTTTTTTTTTTTTTTTTACTTTCTCCTTGCTGAGGTTTTGATCAAAAGATCCTCAATGCCGAGCTGTTGATAAGCATATTAAAGCATGTTACATATACCTGTCTGACTTCTGTGCCAAAATAATGGTTAGATATTATAGCAATGATACATAATTAGCAAAAAAGCAATCCACAATAATGTAGATTGGATTATATAGCACTCATGTTGAGTTACTACATCCTATAATCTATAACGCATGACAATAAACAATGGTCTGTTGGTCTGTATTAATGTGTTGTTTCTAATATGTTCTATAGGACTTCCATGGTGGACAATTTACATAACCTACACTGCCTGGCATTTAACTAGATTGGCACCCTGTCCAGTGTGTACCCTGCCTCGAGCTCTAAGCCTCCTGGGATAGGCTCCAGGTACCCGTGACCCTGAATACAGGATAACGTGGTATAGACGATGAGTGAGTGAGTGAGTGAGTATGTACCAAAGCGGTTACTTCTGAAGTTTATGCAACATGACCGATCTTGCTTCCCTAAAATTTCAAGTTGCTAACTCCAGCTGTTTTGGATGATTTTATACTGTATGTGCCCCAAAAACGGCCATTTATCTTACTTTCTTACTTCAAACAATAATTTTAAACATGAATTATTTACATATTTTTAGGACTGTTGATACTAAAATTGGTGGAAGCTTCTAAAAGCATATGACCTGTGAAAAGCGTTGCTTAAATTGGTTTTTGGTTGAAGCGTAAAAAGCAAAACATCTGTGTCAAGAAATTAAATTTGTAGTGTCCGTAACCATGTCAAATTCATGTTGCAATATCTTAACAATTTAGCATTTTAGAATAATATACTTTTTCAGGTTTATGTCTTTTCATGTAAAATCTAAATTGGTCAAGTTTCGTATTAGGAAAATTAAGATCACTGAAAGATTTGAATTAAAAAACATACGGACACTACATAAAAGGGCATGAAATTTAGTGAATCTGTATCTTTTTATCTGATAAAAATAGATGTGTATACATATTTACAGAAAACAAAGCATGGATCAGGATCATTAGGTATTATGAAAAGTACTGATCATAAAATTACGACCCTGAAAATTCACTTTTTAGCACCAATACAATGTTTTGGTCATAAGCATACAGTATACTGTAGGCAGGAGGCTTCCATTGGATAATTTCTACAGTGATTCGTACTGTATGGTACAGCTGCAACAAATTATTGACCCCTAACTAATGCAGTGAGTAGCTTCTCCTTTCTTAAACACCCATGTCAGAGGACATATCCTGTGGCCGTGGCAAAGATGTTACTCTGTTTTAGAAAGGTCAAATTATTGTCCTGCATCAAGCAAAGAAACCAACTAAGTAGATTGTTTGAACTACTAAAATTGGGTTCAGAACGGTAAATCATATTATTTCAACCCTGGAAGCATAGTGGTGAACCATCATCTTCGAAAAGAAAAAATACCCTGAATAGATCAGTACAATCAAATAATCCAGATTGATCAGGATAAGAAGAGAGGCAGCTGCACCCATCACCCCAAGTGATGCACCCATCATGCCCAGTGCCTACCATACAAGCCTGTGAAAGCAATGTTATGATCTGGGGTTGCTTCAGTTGGTCAAGTCTCGGCTCAGCAAAGTTACGTGCTTAAAAAATTAGCTCAGCCGACGACCTGAATGTACTGAATGAGCAGGCTTTCCATCAATGGAGGTTTTTCTTCTCTGATGGCATGGGCATATTCCAAGATGACCTCAAACTCAAATTGTGAAAGAGTGGTGCAGACTTTTCAGAGCTGTCCTACTCTCTCGTCATCTATACAAGATCTCTGAGAGAAATTAATGCAATGAATGAAATAAATGTTATGACATTGCATAAGCTAACAGAAATTATGTCATGACTGTATTCAAAGTTAAAGGCGGTCTGATATAATATTAAATATTAAATATTAGAGTGGGACTTTTTTCATTTGTTTTTGGCAGGACAGTGTATGGTGTAAATAACTATAAAAGGAATAAAAGGAATAAAAAACTTCAGAGCTTGTCCTTGATTATTTTTTTTATAACATCATGTGTTTTATTCCTTAGCTATAGCATAGACAATACTACGCCCAATACTAAGCTACCACGAATAAATCATATAGCAAATAAAACATTTTTATTTTATTTTATTTCAAGCAGTTATTGGTGCACAAGCTCAAGTAAATGGCTACAAACATTGTACTAATAATGAATTAATATAATAATATAATTAAAATTTTCAGGACAGGTCAGGCAGGAACTAAATAACGCTTGTACTCACAGTTATTACAAACAAATTGTGTTTCACTAACATTTTCCCATTTCCTGTCCTTCTTAACATTAAGAAGTAATGTTTAACAGAAAAAGAAAAAAAAAAAAACTACACGGAGTCGTGACTCATGAATTGACCAGGCTTATTATAGTCGTTCCGCTCTTCCTGCTGGATAATGAAGCAAAATCAGTCAGGACCGAGCCGAGTAGCCGAACAGATCCAGAACTCAAGGTCAGGAAGGCCTGAAGAGAGAAAGAGGGGGAAAAAAATGTCACAGCTAGTCATGAGGGGATCTTGTTCTTTTATGTAGCTTATTGCTCTTTCTCACGGCACCCGTTTTGCACTTTAATAATATTACAGCGAGAGACGACGAATTAGCACCGTCTAAATATACCCGTGCTATACGCAACCTTTAACAAGGTGCTATAAACTCTAATCGCAGCTTCATCAACACATGCAATAGGTTGCTGATAGTTCGTGCTTCTCACTGAAGATGACCTTCGCTTTACTGTCTCTAGCTTAAGGCCAAATTACTTTTCGGGTGCATAAAGGGACAAACGTCGTGACGAAATAAGAAAAAAAAGCAAAACAGGGTTTAATTAGTTTGTGCAAAACAGGTAATGAACCGCCGTGACCTTGATAAGAGATGCATCTAGACAGTGATTTTTCCTTTAAAAAAGTCCTTCATTTTCACACCTAGGACAATGTATGGAACATTTTTTTTTACTTAATAGAATGAGGAGTCGAGGAGGAAGGAGGTGTAAATGGAATAGACTGGATGGAGATGCAAAGTAGCCACCAAACCACCTTTTGTAGTGGTTAGCACTGGTACCTTGCACCTCCAGGGTCTGGGTTCGATTCCGTGGCCAGGTTTGATTCCCGCTTCTGGAGTTTGCATGGAGTTTGCATGTTCTCCCCATGTTTGGTGGGCTTCCTCCATGTATTCGGTTTCCTCCCATTGTCCAAAGACATGCATATTAGCCTAATTGGCTTTCCCAAATTGCCCGTAGTATGTGTGTGTGCCCTGCGATGGATTGGCACCCCCCCATAACCTGCCTCTTGCCCTAAGCCTTCTGAGATAGGCTCCAGGTCCAAAATTATTGGCACCTCGCTTAATATTGAGCATAGGTTTGATATTAGCATATATTGTGGTGAATTGTGGGCCTACAAGGTCATGCTGTGTCAAACATTGTTTGATTGGTATTAAAGGGGCAAAATATGTGTGAAGAAAACACTCTACCCACCATTACACCACCATCAAAAAGAAAACCATTGATTCAACTACCGACTATTGATTCCATCATAATGGTAGAAATGCAAATTCATTAAACCAGGTGATGTTTTTATGACACCCATGGAGTTTGATGTGGTTTTCCGATGTCGTAGGTCATCCATCTTAAAATTCCACAATGTTTTGTGTTCCGAGATGCTTTTCTGCTCACCATCTTTGAAAGTGGTTATTTGCATTAGTCTGGCATTGGTCTCCTCGGAACCTGGTCTGGTCCTCTGGTCTGATCAGCAGCGAATTTCCACCTGCCTACTGGATATAGTGATGGATTGTGATAGAAGACTGGCTTTAAAATTATTGACACTGCGACAATTGGGGATAACACTGAGGAGCTACTTATTATCTGGTTGGAGACACTTGCAGAGGATCTCGGACTCTCGTTCATGCACGACTTTATTACATCCTCAGGGTTGTCATGAAGAATATGAAAATTCATACAAGGAAAGGTGAATGAAATGAACCATAACGATTGTCCATATGTAGAATTCCAAATTTACATTTACGGCATTTGGCAGATGACTCATATCCAGGGTGACTTCATTTTTTTAATCGCATTATACACATTATCAGTAGAGGGCCTTGCTCAAGGGCCCAATAGTGGCAACTTGGTGGTGCTGTGGTTTGAACAAGGGACCATCCAAACAGTAGTCCAATGAGCTACTCCCACTCTTTATTAAATACAAAACTTCAGAATTAATCTTGACTGTAAATAAGTCGTGTCAAACCCTAACCCTAACCCTAAGTTTCATATAGAGAGTCAGAGACAATGAGCTGATATGATGGGCTTGGTTTTTAACATAGTTCAGATTTAAGTGCTTAGACAGGAGGTTTTTTTCCTGCAACTGTTTCTGTGTTGGTTTACGCCAAGTATTTTGTTGAAACAGTGATCTTGGGGACAAATAATAACCTTCTAGCAGATGCAACCAAATTTTGAGCTGAAGTTTTGAGACGGCTGAATTTGTGAGCAATTTTCAGTAATATGTTTCCTTCTAGCAGTGACAATAGTTTTGGAGCAACATAAAAATGTTTTTAATAGTGAAAAAAAAACATATGAGTTATGTTTATTTATTATACTGATTATTATAATTAAATATATGTATATTTAGAAAGTTAAATAAATAAATTTGTTCCTTTATAAAACGGCAAGAATTCTAAGGTGGACTGTGCACCAGTTTCTAAAGAATAAACGCTCTGTTGCCGTTCCAAAGCCGTTTTCGTGACAGATCCCGTCCCTTTCCAGCCACTCTGCTATCTAACTGATACCCACGCAGTTGCCATTCAGTGCCTTCTGCACCGCTCATCAAATTCATTTAAGCCCTGCAACCATCAGCATTACCTTTAACAAAGCCACACCTGCTGAAACCACCATGAGGACGTTAACCACCAAGCACCAGAGATAGACGGCTGGAGTAGAGGGGAAAGCCGAGAGGGCCTCAGCCACATAGAGATAAGAAGTGGTGGAAAAACAAACAGTTATGTAACACTGCATTAAATTATGGCAATGAAAATGCTGTCAGTTTTCACGTAAGAGAAAGGAAACCATACTGATAAACAACGAAAAAAAAAAAAAAACAGAGAATGAACCAAAGGTAGGGGAAAACTGTGAAGAACGGTGATAAATGAAAGAAAATTCAATACATACATAAAACGTAGAGCATTTGCCTATATATTCATTACAAGGATTTGAAAGAGAGCTTTTTCTTTTTCTAATAAATGACAATGTGTCTGGCATTAATTAGTGATTTTTTGGTAACAGTAGCTACGACTCATCCCAATACAGGTTAATGCTATCCCATCACCATGCTATTTCCTATGCCATCACCCAAGTGTTTCATTCCTTAATAAGAACCTTTCCTAAGAATGATATTCCACGATTCAGTTCAAAAACATAAAGGTTTTTTTTTTTCTTTCTTTGCACTAATGCTGTTTTCCAGCATGTGTTTCACATTCATGGGTTCATTGTAACAAGTGGTGGCCTGAGCCAACACCGCCATCAATGATTCATCTGCACATCCTCAGAAAAGTGTTTCTCTTCCATTATTCACAGTTTTGGCCCGTGGATAAAGCGAAGAGCATTGTCCATTTATGAACGTGTATGATTTATACTGTAGATATCGTGATGTTCACACTTCAGTGCTGTAAATTACACTGCCAGATTCAGACACAGAGGCAGGAGCTATCAGGGGAGGAATTCGGTTTATATGTCAAATATTTTAAATTCATTGCTCTGAAAAGTTCGATCTGTGCAGGATACAGTTTTTTCCCCTGTAAAATAATACATGTAATGTGTTTAATGGGTTTTAAAATCATAACAGATTTTAAAGAGGCTGAGAATCACACTTGTGGACTCTATAGTTTGATTGCAGGGAGAAACAGATACGACTATGAATCAGATCAAAATGCGTCATGTAGTAAATATTAACCTTCTGGCAGAGGTAACCAAGTTTTTACTGAATTTGTGATGCTAAATGATTAAAGAATTTAATTCCTTGTAGCAAAACAAATGAACTAAATTAAATGTGTATAAGAAATGCAGGAAGTAAAAACAGTATGCTTTAGTGCGCCTAAAAAAAGATATATTACATCATGCAAATATACGCAACATTGTTGAATATTTTCGATTATAATCAATTATTAAAGTGAACCAAACGTAAAATTATTAGACATATTTCTATATGTACATCAGTTTATTTGAAACTTGTTCATTGTTTACTTGCAGATATTTTTCCAGAACATGCATAAGCTTTTATTTCTAGAAAAGAGGGAAAGTAATCTGACACCAGTATAATAATATGTACAGTATATATGTTTATATACTCATCAAAAAAAGAAACGTCCTCTGACTTTCAACTGTTTTTACTTTCAGTAAACTTAATGTGTAAATATTTG
>JAQMYJ010000005.1:26451823-26483243 GCA_030014305.1 Clarias laeviceps
GCCTTCAGTACGCACTCTTTAGATTTACGTCCACCGCACTAGCCAGTGGCGTAAGTCAGAGCAGCCTTTTTATGCCAAATGCTGTCACATCAGGTGAGAGATGCTATTGCCCTATCCTACGAGGCTCGTGGTCACACTTCTCCTCTAGGATCCAGTGAGAGATGTTCCATCTTTTGGTCCTAAAGCCAAACAGTTGGATTTTTGACCTGTTAAAAATAGCACAGGGCTAACTGGCTAAGGAACTGCAATAACCAGTTTAAGAAGAAATATATTACTTGACAATTAGCTTTATATTTTACAGTATGCCCCCAAATATACAGTACTGAAATTAAAAGATGAACAATATTCAGTGTTGTCATCTATTACTTTATTTCTCCTGAAAGAAACACACACTATTTGCATGTTGATTTACCACTAATGTAAGTGTTTGAAGTGTGTGTGCAGCACCGTGCTGTAGACTCATGCAAAAGGAGACAAATTGCTCGCAGAATGCAGGCACAGTTCTGGACAGTTCTTCACAGTTGAACACACTCTCCTTTAACATTCCCCACGAGTAGGAATCAGGTGGTGTAAGATTGGGGGAATGGGACGGCTCTGGAAAGGAAGTGTTCTGCCACCTTTTTTAAACTCTGTCCCCATTCATGACCACTTCCATTTGAGTGGAAATAATATTCAACTATGAACACTTTTTCCTCCATCCAGAGACCCATTTGCATAACACAACTTCCATTCAATTACTGGGAACACTTATGGCTGGAGCTTTTCCTTGTCTGCAAATGCATATGCGTGTCCGAGATGCACAAGTTTCAGTACTGTATATTTCCGCGCATACCTTACTTGACAATGGCCCCAATATTTCAGCTACAGATCTTGATGCATGTGGATGACCAAATATATAATTTATTCTGTGGAGAACATTTTTTGCAGCCTGCATTTAATATCTGTGATACAGGTAAAGAGATTTGCAGGGAGACATTGGAGCCAGGTTTCCATATGTGTGTCATCAGCATAAAATTGGTAGAATATGCACATGCCTCCTCAATTGGAATCATGTACATCGAGAGCAACACAGGGCCCTTAGGTACACTATCATGTAATTGCTGCTGAAGAAGGTGAGAAATTACCAGTCCTCACAGAAAATGTCTTGCCTTTAATGTAATAAGCAAACCACTTCTAAACAAAACAGACGATAGTTTGAACTGATGAAATCCCACAGGCAAGACAGTACATGTTTTGATTTTTCCTGAACCAGGATGTCATAGTTAAATTTAATTTAATCAGTCATTGGCTATATGGCAAACTGTTGTCAAACATATTTGGAAGCACATGATCGGCAGGGTAGCATAGTGGTTAGCACTGGTGCCTTGCAACTGCAGCGTTGAGGGTTCGGTTCCCACCACAGGTCTCTGTGTGTGGAGTTTGCATGTTCTCCAGGTGCTTGGTGTGTTTCCTCTGGGTACTCTGGTTTCCTTCCAAAGACATGCATATTAAGTTAATTGGCATTCCAAAATTGCCTGTAGTGTGTGAGTGATTGTGCCCTGGATTAGCACCCCATCCAGGAAACCAAGAAGTTCAAACCTCTTCCAGCATGACAATGTACAGTACAGGACAGTAGTACAGTACCTCGGCCTCATGAATTTTCAACTGAACAGCTAAAATTTTGCAAAAACTTTGCCTGGGCATGCAGAGCATTTAGGCATATGAGCAAACAACCCGAGCCGAACCAATGCCCGCTAAATTGCACATACGTCCGGCAGCCAAGCAAAGCAAGTTTACCTACTTTTTTGTGTTTTTTTTGCATCATCTGCATTTGTTTTATCTGCATTTACATTATTTCATATGAGAAAATGCATTTCAGAGTAGAATAAAATCACATGCCAAGGTACAACTGTACATGCTTTGCCAAGCTTGGAGTATGAGAACACAAGTGGCCTGCACAAAGCCCTGAACTCAACCCTACAGAACCTTTGGGATGGATTAGAATGCTGACTGCACCCCAGGCTTTGTCACCCAACATCAACACCTGACCTCACTAATGCTTTTGTGGCTGAATGGGCAAACTGCCACAGCCATGCTCCAAAATCTAGTAAAAAGCCATCCCATGAGTGCAGGTTATTATAACAGGTGGACTAAATCTTTAATGGAATATAATGAAATTACAGGCACAGAAAGTGCAAAAAGCCTAAGAAGTTTTTTTTCCCCCTGAAATAATATAATTTGTCCTTTTTATGCAAGTGATTTTCGGAAGCATACCTTACGTAGTGGGAATAAAAAAAGATCCACTGCCCGAGAGAACACTGTTTACAAGCTCTATATTAATCATTTTAAAATGGGAAGTTTTTTTTTCTTCTTTGGTTTAAGATCAGGTCAAAAGATATCTGACCCCACGTCACTCTTGAAAAAGAGCTTATGATGGGATTCCCAGGTTAAATGCTTCCTGCCAAACCCTGAAGGACATCAGAAGTGTCAGTCATGAACCTTGGATTTAACCATCATTTCACGTTCTCTCCAGGTATGCAGCAGAAATCATGGAGGGATGTTCCCAGGATGCAGGGCTTAGAAGTGTGTTTGCTCTTCAAGCTGCCTGTCAGCCGTTGAGCACCCCCCCCCATTACACTTGCTCCTCAGACAACCAACTGTAATCCTCTTGAATAAATAGAGAACTCACAGAGAAGAGAGAAAGATACACACACACAGAAATGTGCACATTTGCTTGACAAATCTTTGTACGTGTGTGCAAGCTGCCAGATGAGGGGTAAAGATTGATCACCAGGGATCACTAGTAGAAATAAAAAACTAAATAATCTGGACATGTTTTTATTATTTAAGAAAAAGGTGCACACAATATTTCATTGGACCACATTTATCTTTGATCATGGGATGTATCCGCCCTGGCATTGTTTCAACAGCCTTATGTCACAGCATTTATTTCTGGAGTTGCATTAACTTTTGGCTCAGATCTTGTGTTGATGAAGGGAGAGTTGAACTCCTCTGTAAAGTCTTCTCCAGTATATCCCAATACATTAAATGGGTTAAAGTTAAGACTCTGTGGTGGCCAGTTCATGCCTCATGCTCCCAGAACCACTCTTTCACAATGTGAGTCCTGGAGTATGGCCGTGCTATCAAGAAAGAATGTAATAACCTGGCTAAGAACTTAATTTTATTACCACATAATATTGCTGAGCCTAGATCTGAGCAACTGAAACAACCCCAGATCTTAACACTGCCTATAGAGTTCTCCAGACTTCTTACTCTTACATGCCCATCACTCTGGAATAGGGTCAACCTGGACTCATCAGACCACATGACCTTTTTCCATTGCTCCAAAGTACAATCTTTATTAATCTTTAATTCGTTATCTTCTGAGCACACAGCTGTTTAGACCCAATCCTGTGAGCTCTCGTTGCATTGTTTGAGTGGAAATGCTTTTACTTTCACTATTAAACATAGGTGTGATGCATGCATCTTCACAAAGCATTTAAGTAATCTCCATCCATGGTTATTTATTTCCAGCCACATTTCTTCTATAATGCTGATGGTTCAGCACCATTCTTACAGGTTTTAAAAATGCATTGGACAGTTCTTAACCCAATTCCAGTAACTTCAGCAAACTCCTTAGTTGTTTTCTTTGCTTGATGCAGGCTTGAAACACAGTAACATCTTTTCCATGGTCACAGGATATGTCTTCTGAAATCGATTAAGAAATGACAAACTACAATCAAAGGAAATCAAATGAAGGGGTTAGCTTAATTTAATGTTCCATACTCTCACTCACTCATCGTCATTACCTCCTAATCTTGTATTCAGGGTTGCAGGGAGCCTGGAGCCTAGGGGCATGAGGTGGGGTACACCCTGGAAAGGTTGCCAATCCATCGCAGGGCACACAGACATACATACACACTCATTCACACACTACTGGCAATTTGAGAACACAAATGAACCTAACCTGCATATCTTTGGAATGTGGGAGGAAACCGAAGTACCTGGAGGAAACCCACCAAGCAAGGGGAGAACATGTAAACTCACCACGTGCCGCCTTGTTCCATACTCCTTAACTCTAATCCATCTTGTAACTTTCTGGTGATGATTTTAGATTTTAGCAAAGCTGTTAAAGAATGTTTAAAGGATATTAGACACCAGATGCTGAGTAATTTTGTCCTACTTAAGGCTGATAGAAGTACTTCTATTAGCACCACATGCAACTAGAAGCAAGCTTTGTAATTCGTTAGTGACTGGATGGCTTTTCGGTTACATCATGTGAAGCTTCACAGTATTAGTCTTCACTTGTGTTGAGCTGTTATGCAGCTGATTGGACCCTCGGCCTGGCAGCCATGCCCTCAGCCTGTGCAAAATGGCTGCTGAGCTGTTGTTCATCCTGGTGACTGGACCCTCAGAATCAGTCAAGATGGGGAATCATTAAAAAAACACAATCTGTGGTCGTATTCTGTTTTCATTATTAAGGTTTTAAACATTTCTAGCAGTAAATGAAAGGTTCTTTTGAGGTTTTCTGAGATGGGTTATGTGCTCCACCAGAAGAGGAGAGTCAATCACACAGCTTGGGCTGTGAAACGCAACCTGTGCGTATAAATATTCATGGGTTGGTTGGTTTGTGACAGCTGTTTCAGCCAATAGAATGAAAGTGATATGTATAAAGGGAGATATTGATTGGTCGTAACATAGCAACCCTGATTTATATTTAAAGAGTAACCATAAATTTAAATAATGTACATAATGCACAGTGTTTATCTTTAGTTACTGTATAATAATGGTTACATAATATCTTTAGGCAAACTCTAATTGTAGAAGAAGTGTTTTAATACCATTATAGAGCAAACCATCATCACCTCACATGTTTCTGAAAGATTGCAAGAATGTTATTTTCAGAAGGCCACACTTCTACACAATCTGTCAAATCTGTTACAGAACGTTCTCTGTTAGCTGAGTACAAGATGAGCAATTCACTTCCATTTGTTTATACTCCTCCGTTGGAGAGACAGTTTGGTCCAAAAAGAAAACATGGTGCACTGCCTGGAATTCTGGCCAAAATAAGGAAGATTGGTGCAGCCCTGCTGTCTATGTTCTTTCTTTAGTTGGATGCTTTCTTCTTTTGTTGATTTATTAAAAAAAACAAAACTTCAGAACCATAACTGAGAGTTTGGCTTGGGAAAAACAAAATCCGTCGTTTAATCTACATTTTGGTACCTACTGTAGGTAGGGTTTCATGCCTGACTTCTATCATTGTTAGAGGTTTACTTCATGCAAAAATGTTTCCATATACATTCAATTTGTACAAACGTACAAAACAAATGTGGCTACCCCTGAAGAAATTTTACCACACTATGTCATGTATTATAGTGGTCTATGGTAAACCAAACTACATGCACCACAGTGTCACAGTGGTAGGCACCATAGAATTTTATAGTGTAATGTACCAGGGTAGGTACTATGGCACTTACTGTAAGTGGATACCGTGGCATTACTGTACAATGGTGTGTACTACAATACTTTGGTGAATACCATGGTAGTTTATCAGGTATCTAATACGGTACATATGTTAGTCCATACTACTAGTATAGTACTGTACAATAACAGGCAGTACCATGGAACACCATGGAATTTAATTAATGTTACATATGTACAATGGTGGTTAAGGCGTTGGACTGATAACCGAAAGGTCCCAGATTCAAACACCACCCACTAGCTACAACTGTTGGGCCCTTAAACAATGCCCTTAACCCTCAACTGCTCAGATGTATAATGAGATAAAATGTAAGTTGCTCTGGATATGGAAGTCTACCAAATGCCGTAATTGTAAAATGTACCATACCATATGTTATTGTTCGCCTTTCGGCTGCTCCTGTCATGGAGTCGCCACTGCGGACCTTTAAACAACTTGGCACAGGTTTTACGCTGGATGTCCTTTCTGACACAATCATCGCACTTTATCTTGGGACCGGCACTGCATCTAGTGGCTGGGATTCCGCCCCAGGCCTTCCGCATGGCAGGCAAGAGACCTACCGCTGAGCCACCAATGCCCCTAGTACCCTACTCTATAAATATTACCATTATAGTAGCGGGCAGCTGTAGCTCAGTGGTTAAGGCATTGGACTACTGGCTAGAAGGTCCCAGGTTCAAACCCCAGCACCACCCAGTTGTATAATGAGACAAAATATAAGTGGCTCTGGAAAAGGATGTGTGGTATGTGTTTCTATACTATGGTAGAATGTGCTATCTGATATTACATATACAGTTGTACCAAAATACGCACCGTTTTAGAACCATGTACTATATACCATAGCAAATAAGTATCATGACACTGTTAAAAATACCATGGTAAATTTTCTTATGGGCATGGTTGGAAATTATTATTAGGCAGCTGGCTTTTCTTGAGTTGTACCCCAAATCTAACACACTTATGTCATTACTATGACAACCAAAACTTGAATTCGATTCATTGTTACTATGCAAAAACAAACAAGGCTTTTCTGACAGGTTTCATAGAACATAAACACAGAAAGCATGCAATTATACCTGCCTGTCGTATGCCATGATTATACGATGCAGTCATATGAGCTTCAAATCAATGCTGTCCTATATTCCCAAGCTTGTTCTCATGCGAAACTAACCTACACGCCCATCCGTGTTTTCCGACTTGCAAAAAACAACACGTACATTTTTATCTTTTCCTGAACAGATGTGGGAAGTGTTACAGCTGCCTGCAGAGGCTGGCACCTCCAAAAGAGTTTTAATTAACCCAGATCCCTGGATGCACATGCCTAATCCTGTGTATGGATTGCAGGGACGTTTTGCCAGTCAGAGCAGACGTAGCTGTGTGTCCCACTATATGTAACCCCTCTCACACAGAGCCTTGGGAAATCAACAGGGCCGTGCTAAGTCTGTCTGTCAGTCTCTTTTTGTGGCTGTCCTAAAGTAGCTGCAGGAGAATTAAAACTACAAGAGCTTTATTAATTAATTCTTTTTTTTTTAACCACAGCATTGGTAAATTCTGAAATCTGATTGGTCAGATGTTAAGTCATTTTCTATGACAGCAGTCATGATAAGTGAGTGCTTAGGACTCGCTGTTGTTGTTCACTCATGTACAGGGGTGTTCACATCAAACAGGGACTTGTTAATGGAGGCGTAGACTCTTAGCTCTGAGCCCACTGCAGTCGTTCCTGTTAACATTCAGCAAGTGGAACATCTGATCCTTGAAAATCAACAAATAACTTGTCATCAACTTGCAGAAGAGACACATCTGTCTATAGGAACTGTACACACAGTCATTCACTAACACCACTTGCACGTTACAGGAACTCTGCTGGGAGTTATTGCCACATCACCTATACAGTCCTGACCTTGCTCCCAGTCATTTTTACAAGTCTGGGTTCCTGTGAGGCCGGTTTTTCAGACGTGAAGAAGGCAGTCCGATCATGGCTCTGGCATGCAGAGAAAACATTTGACCTTGATGGTAGCCAAGCACTAGTGAAATGCTGGGATAAGTGCATTAGTGTAACAGGAGATTATATGTTCTGCACAAAGTCCTGGCCCTAGAGAAAGTGCAACCATGAAGTTTGTGGACAAAAAGGTGTACGGCTTATGAGCACTGTGTCTGAGGCTGAGATTATTAACAAGAATCAAGTTGGCTGCTTTTTGCAATAGGTTTAAGAATCCAATTTGGCAATTTGTTAAATATTTAAAATATTCATAACTTTGCAAACCATAATGTATTCACAACCATTGGAAAATTGGATGTACTGTAGTATACAGGACCAGTCAAAAGTTTGGAGACAAGTTTGGATTTATTTTCTACATTCTAGACAAATACTGGATTTTTTCCCAGTAACTATGAAATAACACATAGCATTAGGTAATTAAGTAAGAACAACGACAACAACAAGTTATTATTTTAAGACATGAAGGTCAGATGTTCTGGAACAGTACTTGCAAGAACAGTATTGTGTCAAGTGCATTTGCAAAACCCATCAAGCACCATGATGAAACTGGCTTTTCCCAGGAAGAAGACCAAAACGTAAGAAGTTCATTTAGAGTTACCAGCCTCAGAAATCACCAATTAACAATTAGCACCTCAGATTAGAGCCGTTATGAAGGATTTACAGAGCGCAAGTAGCAGATACATTTCAATATCAACTGTTCAGAGGAGATTATTGCATATTTTGGACACCTACAGCATTGTTTTACAGTGTAGAAAGAAATAAAAATCAGGAAAAACCGTGGAGTCCTGTTCTTTTGACTGGTAGTGTATTTACGATAATTTCACAGAAAAGTGACGGAAAGCTTGGTTTCGGAAAGTGGCCAAAATTATGGATAAAGACAAATATAGAGGTTGTAACGGAGACTGAATCATAAAGACCCTTCTGTGACACACTACATCACAGATTCTGCTTGGTGCCATTATAGTCAAGGTTACAGCCTCTTGATTTGTTGTACAAAAGTCTGATAGAAGCTTAGAAAGGCTTGAAAAGCAGAAAATACCTGTTTTGTCCTTGCTATAGATCTCTAGCTAAAAACATCTATGGGTGATTGGAAACCTGATCCTTTTTGGCTAATCCTAATCCTAATCCAAAGTGTGACAATATCAGAAAGCACTTGATCCCTAAGATGCTAAGAAACATTATTTTATATTATATACAGTATTTTTAATACTGGATCTCAGATAATCTGTGTACAGAGAGACTGATCAATGTCGCATGTTCCACATTGATGCATGTGAATGAACATCTGCTTGCTTTTTCCCAATATGTGCTAAATTGCTTCATGGACCTAATGCTAACAGAAGACCTCCCCACACACACATCTCCCCAAATGCAATTTATTATAACAGAACGAGGCAGTTCTGCTAAATGCATCTGGGCAAATAAAATAAATGGAAATTTGAAATAATTTGCTCCCCATCATCAGTAATTGCCATTTTTTTTTCTTTTTTTGCCATCACCTTTAGTGCAAATGAGGTTGTTTTTACAGCACTGTGCCCTGAAAAAAAAACAACTAAAAAACCTGGGCAAACCACTTGCCTTTTGCCAAGTGGTCTTCCAAGCTCAATAAAGCCTTAGGAAAAAGTAATTATAAGTCATGATTTTATTATCCTCGTTAAAGCCCAGAGTGGTGGATTTTAAAATGAGACAGTTAAGGTTTTGCAGACTCTTTCTAGGTTTAGAGAGTGTGTGAAAGAGAGAGAGAGAGAGAGAGAGAGAGACTGGTCTAATGTCAGATTGACCCTGAGAAACGACAGCCTTGAAGTATGTTGATGCTATAACAGCTTACAGAGATAATCCATAACGATGGAGGTTTTAAAAAGTTGACATCAGGTGTGTGTGTGTGTGTGTGTTTGTGTGTGTGAGAGTGAGAGAGAGAAAGAGAGAGAGCATTCTTAGGATGACCCATCACAGCACAATGTGACCTGCCATGACATATATTACATGTCCTATGCTAACTAATGCATACCACTTTTTTTTTTTTTTTTTTTTTTTTTACAGACTAATGGTATGGATCGATACACAATGTACTGTATGTCCTTCTGTAGAGCAAAGGACAGCTCCTGTTGTATATCTTTTTAAAAAAACTTTATTTAGGGCTGTCAATATTATATTAACTCGTGATTAATCAGAAATTTTTACATACTCTTCTTCTTCTTCTTCTTCTTCTTATTATTATTATTATTGTTATTTACACAAATTAATCACATAACCAAGTAATGGCTTCCCATAATCACAGCGCGGCTACCCGGGTTTGTGTGATAATGGCACATTTAGTGCAGATATTAAGATAAATGAGGAAACCTCACCAGGTGTGCTGAACATCAAAAAAGCTTCTAGATGGAAATTTGGATAAAACCAAAGTTGTGTGCTCGAGCTACTTTCAAGAGGAACTAATTTTACAAGAATACACTAATCAAGATGTGGGAGTGGTGGCTCAGGCGGCTAAGGCTCTAGGTTGTTGATCTTTGGAACTGAGGGTCCGGATCGGAGCCCTGATGTCAATGTCATACCCCCATATTATCCAGCCCCTGCATGCAGTGCTAGCTCCATTTAAGATATTTTAATTGAACATTCCTTAAATGTTAATATTTGAGACGTTATAACACTGCACAATCTGTTTCCTTTCACCAGTTTGTCATGTACGTTTATAATACAAGTAAATCTGAGTATTTTAAAATTGTGATTGTGATCAATCACAGACTATGACTGTGATTAACTAGATTAAAATGTATTCTGCCAAATTTATAATATATTTTAAACTGATTGACAACACTATTTTAAAACTATGGACAATTAAATAAAATGAATCAAACACAATGAGTTTCATGATATAACTACAAGTACTTGTTTGGTTACTCTAAGTCCTGAAGTCATTGCTAGGCTAGATTTATCTTACAGTACACTTGATATTATTTAGTGTTAATACAACAGTAAAACCTTTTGTAAAACATATTTGCATTGCAGTGGTAGCTCAGGATCTGGATTACTGATCAGAAGGTCGACAGTTCAAGCTCCAGCTCCACCAAGCTGCCACTGTTGGGCCCTTGAGTAAGGCCCTTAACCTTGTCTGCTCCGCAGTCGCTGTATCATATTTGACCCTGCGCTCTGACCCCAACTTCCAAACTGGGAAATACAAAGAAGGAATTTCACTTGGCAATAATGTATTTGTGACAAAGTTTTAACTTAACTTCCATCTAGCACAAGTCGGGGAATAATGGAAAGATTAAAAAGGCTTGTTTTGTCTTAATAAAGGCAGTCATGAGTTCATTACCTGCTTACACAGTACAAATACAATATCTCACTTCTCTAGTTGTTCTTTCTGCTGTGATTGCCACAGCAGACTATGTGCACAATCCGCCCATTTTACTCAGTGCAATTTTATGCCAGATGCTTTTCTGGCATTTTAATCCAGACTTGCACCCGCACTAACAATGCATCCAGCATCAAGGGTTTCCGGGTTGGCTGGGAATCAAACCCAAACTTTCTGTATTGCAGGTGAGAAGCCGACCATTGACATGTACTGTATATTAGTGGTTCATAACCCTAGTCCTGGAGAACCTCCTACCCTGCACATTTTAGTGTTTTCTCAGCTCCCAGCACACCTGATTTAAAAAGGTAGCTAATTAACAGCCTTTTCTGAATGTAAGTAGGTATGATAGAGCAGACAAAACACTAAAATGTGCAAGAGAAGGTCCTCCAGGGCCAGGGTTGAAAAATCTTTTAAAAAAGGAAAAAAAAAGCAGCAAGACTTAACTTCACTTGCTGGAGATATTAGAGAAAAATGTTTACTGGTCCAAACAGGTAAAAAATAAAATAAAATAAAAAACAGCACAGTGACTTAGTCTGTTTGCATTGAGTTTGCATGTTCCCTTTCAAAAGCTACACTCGATGCTGCGTGAAAATGCTAGGGGAACATCTTTTAGTGTTACCGGTTGTGAAGCATGTGTGTATCAAACACGCCAAATTTTGGCTATATATATGTAACCTCGGTCAGGTGACATCATCTGATGAAGTGTACCTGCAGGTTATAAATAGAAGTGAACCGGAAACTTCCTCAGATCTTTTTGTCTTCAGGACTGCATTGTGTTTGCGTGTGTATGTGCAAGCAAGTTTAAAAGTGTTAACTCACCGATATGGAGAGTTTGATAGGAGATGCGTGCCTCCGTGTGATAGATCTCTTTCGGAGGGCGATCTCCACACTTTTTGTTTCGAGTGATTCGCACGCGGCGCATTCCTGGGGTTCACGTGCAGATCTGGCAGACGCGCATGAGACGGAATTCTCCCTTTCTCTCGCGCTCTCGCCTGATCAGGGAGTTTTTCCGTCCACTTATCAAGCACGCTTCGGTGTTTCTTGTGAATGGGCAGGAGAGACTTCCTCTCTCGCTTCCGCAGATATGGAGGACTTACTGCAGGTAAGTAATGCGTGCGATCAAGCGATTTCATGTTGTCTGGCCGCAGAAGCGGGATTCCCCCAAGCGCTCAAAATTAGAACACAGGTTTCTGTCGGGTGGCCAGGGGGAGGGCCTCAACGACGCTCTCTCTCTCTCTCCGTTTCTTTGGCGACCTCCATGACAAGTTAACTCTTTCATGGAATAAGCCTTATTCATCCCATGTTTTTCATGCCATCAACTTCGATTTATTCAAATATCGTTGATGTGAAGGCGCGGGGTTATATGAGACGCTTGCGGGCTATCTCTCTCCTGGGACATCATCCTCCCTGAAAAAGCCCACACTCGCCACCAAGCCGTGTAGACTGACATCTTCCCTGGTGGGAAAAAGCTTTCAGGCAGCGGGTCAGCCTGGTGCTCCACTGCACACCCGTGCTATCGGCCGCTCTATGGCAGCCATGGTGTCCACGGAGAGACATCTGTGGCTAAACCTCACGGGCATCAAGGATAAGGATCGTGCATTCCTCCTTGATGCCCCCATCTCGCTTCCGGCCTGTTTTGCAACGCTGTTAATTCCGTCGCCACTAGATTTTGGGAGGTGAAGCTATATAAACAGGCCTTTGGGAAGTTTCTCCCTGCCGCGCTCAAGAGTCGGGACTGTTGGCCACCCAGTCCTGACCAGGTCTGGCTCTCGCGAGTCGCGAAGCACAGAAGGAGAGTGTGGTAAGCCGGTCAACCCTCGTAGACTGGGGTGGGGCTCACCGCTCTTTGCAATCCGCCTCAAAGAGGCCGGACCTGCAGAGCGTCATCTTCTCAAAGAAGAAGTCCTGAAGCTCATGCGCCCAGGACCGTGGGGGTGGCACCCCCCGGGAAGGGGTGCAGGGAATTCCTTCTGAGAATAAAGTCTTCTCCCTGGCAGCCCCCGGAGGCCTGTGTTTAAGCCCGCCACCACTGGTTTTTCGGGGAACACCGGTCTCCAACAAGATGTCACTTCCTGCCAGGTTTCAGGATGCCGAACATCTAACCCCTACACCCCCCCTCCCCCTCTAGCCGAAGTGCCAAAATTTGTGCCCCTTTCGGAGAAGCTGTCAGCGTGGAAGCTACTGCCAGGTATATATCCTTGGATACTAAGGACTGTACAGAGAGGAACTACAGGATTCAGTTTGCACATCGCCCTCCGCGTTTCAACGGCGTGGTCTCCACTTCCGTGAAACCGGAAAGGACGCATCTGCTATGTTCCCCTGCCAGACAGAGAGTCAGGCTGCTACAGTCGCTTTCGGGGGCGAAGCTTACCAGTATCGGGTCCTTCCATTTGGCCTAGCTTTGTCAACCGCACATATACAAAATGCATGGATGCAGTCCTGGCTCCTTTACGGCTCCAGGTCATCCGTATTTTGAATTACATAGATGGCTGATTCTGGCTCAGCTAGCACTTTGACATCGGCATTTCATCCTAGCTCATCTTGATTCTTTAGGATTGAGACTCAACGCCACAAAAAAGCGTTCTCTTTCCTGCTCAGAACACAACATATTTGGGTGTCACATGGGATTCGACACATGGCAGCTGCATCCACGGCGGTACCTTTGGGCCTTCTGCACATGAGATCGTTTCAGTTGTGGCTAAAAGCCAGGGGATTTAACTCAAGGGCCAATACCCGGAGGCAAATAAGGGTTACCGCCGGGGGCTTCGTACCCTTTCTATGTGGTTCAAACCCCGGTTTCTGACTTTGGGTCCCACTCTAGGTGCGTCTTGTAGTCGCAAGACGCTAACGACAGATGCTTCCCTCACGGTCTGGGGTGCGGTCTGAGATGGCCTTCCAGCCCAAGGGAGTTGGAGAGGCCATCTTCTCACGTGGCACATCAAATGCCTCAAAATGATGGCTTTATTTCTGGCCCTGAAACACCTCCTCCAGCAATTGAGAGGCTACCATGTCCTAGTGCTGGTGGACAACACTACGGTAGTCTCGTACATAATCCAGGTTCTGCTGTCTGGACAGCAAGTCTGCTCCCACATTCATATGCCCCGGAATGTAAATCGCCCTGAGGGACAAGAACTTGTCCTGTGCCCAAAGGCTTGTTCAAACAGCGCGAACACAATCCGCATACAAGGCTAATTTGACTTGACGTGTGTTAGCTAACTATACTAGCTACCTCTGAGCGAGATGGCTAAGTCTCATTTTTACTTAACTAGCATAGTTAATATAAGAGACTACCGTAGTGTTATTATTATTGATAAGACAACCTTCCAGGGGTGCGTTTCCTAAAAGCATATATGGTCGCAAGTTCCGTCGTTACCAACATAGTGGACATGTTAGCATTTAGAATTGGATGCAACCCCCCGTTTTTCTTAGGAACCAATAAATACCGGCTGTAGTAGCCTGACTGTCTGTCTGGCAGGGGAACATGTTCTATGGCCCCTATTTCCAGGAAAGTCCTGCGAGAGAAAAGGGCGAACCCTTCTCATGTGCTTCCGCCAGATCGGCACATGATCCCCAGGAGGGCGCAGCATCTCGCGATTTCCCTTTAAAAAATGCGAGCTGGGCGCGAAGCACTCTGATTGAGAGGAGATCGCAATGTTGGCATTCTCCCTCCTAAGCAAAAAGCATGGTGATCACCTTCATCGAGAAGTACCTCGCATGAAGGTAAACATCTCTTTACTACTTCCGCCATTTCACTTTCGCTTTCTGCTTTCTTTTAACTGCCACGCAGTATTCAAAGAAAAACACACTTGCACACACGCACACACAATGCGGTCCTTGAAGACAAAAAGATCTGAGGATGTTTCTGGTTCATGCCTATTTATAACCTCCAGGTGCATATGATCAAAGCATGTCACCTGACCGAGGTTATATAAGCCAAACTTTGGCGTGTTTGACACACATGCTTCAACAACCGGTTGCGCAAAGAGCATTCCCAATAGCGTTTTTCACGCAGCATTAAGTGTAGCTTTTGAAAGGGAACTGCCCTCACTGTATATTTTCTTTTTTTCAGCCCATTCTCTGTAAACCCTAGAGATGGTTGTTTGTGAAAATCCCAGTAGATCAGCAGGTTTGGAAATTAAAGTTTGAACTTAAATCACTTTCCTTCCCCATTCTGTATTGAGCTGCAGTGTGACTTGCTGATTATATTATTGCTTTATTGAACAGTTCAACAGGTGTACTTAATGAAGTGGCTGGTTAGTGTAAGTCATAACAGGAATTGAAATGCTTATAAAAAATGTATTAAGAGAAATATTGTACATGCATAAGCAGAGAGACTTTCTTAAATCACAGTGAGTGTGATTTAACATTTTGGTGACAGCGTTGTAAGATGCCCGAGCATCAGCTTCCCTCCATTTCACACCGTCTGTAATGGATATTCAGAGACGTAGAACTTCAATCTGAGATGCTCTCCGTCCACGAGGGATGAAAGTTATCCGTCACGTTTGAACGGTAATAATCATCAAGCGCACGTTCCTGTTTACGACGCGTGTGATGAGACGCATTTGTTTCTACCCGGGGTTATTGATAAAATTTATAGTTGTTCCAGAAGCGGCGGTAAAAATCTTTAGCGCCCAACTTGAGGGAAAGACTGAGGACCGGTGGCGTGTTGATGTGTTGGTTCAGACGCCGGCAGACAGATCGAACAAATTAAGAAGGGAACGCAGCATCACTATAAACATGTTTCAAATATGATAATGCCAATGAGGAAGGTTCATCTCGAGCAAGGGAACAACATAACACAGGGTAATCAGACGCAACGCCCATTGGCTATCCTTCTATGAGCCGCCCATGGTGGCAGCCAGACGTATTAGGCTATCAAGAGTTGCACATGGAAGTGTGATTTACTCTCTAAATTAAATGTTAATACAGACACTTGGTAGCAAAAAAGTATAATCAATACCATTTTCAGGTACAAAAATGACTAACTGGACGTCTTGGTGTTAAACATGGCATGTTTGTCTGAGTTCTACTTTGAGATTTCATATGGAAAGGTGGAAATTTTTCTAGGACCCATGGATGTATGATACAAGGCTAATTTGACTTGACGTGTGTTAGCTAACTATGCTAGCTACCTCTGAGCGAGATGGCTAAGTCTCATTTTTACTTAACTAGCATAGTTAAGTATGCATAGCATAAACATTAATGATTTGGGAAATGCCATCTCGTGACAGAACTTCCGTTACCAGTACAAGTTGGTTAGCAAGACATCAGCATCTCTGTTGCTAGGCATTGCTGCTAATTCATGATTATCAAATAAAAAGAAAAAAAAAGAAAACGAGCTAGAAAAGATATGAGCAGAAGATAAAAAAGAAAGAAAGGGAGGCAATTTCCTAGACGCTGCCACACCATAGGTGAAATAAGACTGTCACTCTAATGCCTTTCTGAGCTCCTGATGAGCTTGGGAATAAATATGCAAAAAAGGGCTTCCACAGAGGAGGAGGGAGGAAAAAAAAGAGGCAATCAAGGAGAGCAGCGGCCCAGGCTGGACTATAAATCTTTGTCTGTTTCAATTGCGAGTGTGGCTGAAATGGTGTAAAATTCGAGCGGGGATGTCATCAATTTCTGTTAGCTCCTCTGTGCCTCTTTGTGTCGACACGCCCGGCGTGATTGATTGATTTTGTCACTCGGGCTCGGTTCACAGTATGTTAACACGGAAGGGCAGAGTTGGGTTATGGAGAACACGTTATCAGAGTTCTGGATGTGACTGGACGCTCATCCATGACGTCTTCGTCCCCTGTGTCACGTCATTAGCATGAGCTGCGGGACCGTGCGTGCTAATAATAATAATAATAATAATGATAATAATAATAATAATAATAATAATAATAATAATAATAATACGAAAAGCAGAAAAAGTCATAATTTTGTATGATACTAGTTAATAAGCATAAGTATCCTCCTCCCCTCTTTTTTTCATAATTTTTTTCTCAGGATTTTCAAAATTTTTTACCATAATTTAGTAATACCTGCTCGTCATTAGGGCACTCCCCCATCAAGGCTACAGCTACCAACCAGGGAGGTTAAAGGTTATCACCTGTTTTCACTAAGACACATAAAGCCAGCCGACCTCATCTTTTCGAACTGCTTGTTCATGCACCATCAGGAGCGTATAATACACTTGGAGGATAGCGGTATCCGCTCCTTTCACTTGTGTGATCTCACAGATGCACATGATTTGCTAGAGCTCCGACTGAGGTGAGAGCGATAGAGTGCTATCCATCCATCCTCTCCGAAAGAGATCGGCCAATCAGCTCTCTCTAGAAACTTCGGGTTGCAGGAGACTTTGACTTGTGATGTCCGGAAAACAAGGGGATCTCTTTACCGCTTCACCACTCTGGAGCCATTTTTTCATGTTTTTATATCAGTACTGTAATGGACTTGTTTCTCAGGATTTTTTCATGTTAACATTTTTACATTGGCCAAAATGATGTTCTACCCACAATGCCGTCCTACTTGATAATAGTGATGCAGTGGGATTTCACCCTTGCTTCACCTGTACCTGTAAGACGAGCGATGCAGCGGCACTTTAGTGCTCGTTCAGTGTTTTGAATCATCTCTCAAAGCTTTAACATTTATGCAAGCTGGAACATACGCAAGGGGTAGCTTAGTGGGTAAGGCACAGGACTACTGGTCAGAAGGTTCTAGGTTGAAAACCCCACCACCATCAAACCGACCGAGAGGAATTTAAAACCAGATGACGAGTAAGTTCAAGGGACAAGCTGTACAAAACAATCCGTCTATAACAATCTCTGTATTGCTGAACACTAAACAGAAAAAAGGTCGACAGATAGACGGAGTTCCACTTTTTAGATTGCATGCAAGGTTCACAAATAACCAATATTAAATCAGTAGAATTTGTAGAAATAAGCAGAACACAGTCAAGTATGCAATATACTATACCTGTAATAATTAACACATAATAGAATTAGAACTAGTAATCACATTAAATATATTAGGGAAATTATAGCATAGTATGCTTATGCATGAATGTGTGTGTATATATGTGTGAACGTATATCCATAGATATATATCCTAATACCCTAAAGTCTGATTAAACGGCCTCAGCACTGACTCAGCTCAGTTCAGCAGTTTAGGGAATTAAGGCTAAGGTACAAAGACAGGCATGATCACCTATACAAACAACCTTAACAAGAAATAAATGGAATACATATTTGAATGTGATATCTAAACCAATATTACACTAACCCTACTTTTTTCACTGTACTTGCATAAATGAATAAATAATTAAATATTCTGGGAATAACACATTTAATTTATTTATTTATTTAATTAATTTTTTTATTATTGCTTATGCATTTTATTATTATTATTATTATTATTATTATTAACTTAGAAAATGGGACTATTTTTTTGTATTGAAAATACAGTAATACTAGAATAAAATGACGTGTTAGCATACTTACTTGACAATCTATGGTGACAAAGAAAAGATAACCTTTTTAGCTTTTAACTAATCAGTGCTTGCTCTGTAGCTCACTGTAGCTAACCGTATTGAGGACTCAGCTAGCTACAGTAACATACTATAATCTAGTGACATTAAAAGGTTTATCTTTATTATAGTAATAAAAAAAAAGTCAAGACAAGATAAAGCATGTTATCAGGTGTCTAATTCAGAGCTAACTAACTAACGTGTTCATTTACAGCGGTTTTGAGTCACATAGCTGTGTAAAAAACGAATAAAATGAAGCTAATTGTTAACTAGTGAAATAATTATAAGCTGTGTTCAATATCTGCAAGTGTGGCATGTCTTAGAGGAAAATTAATGTCCAGTGAATGAATATTTGCTCCTCTTCCTTCTCCTGCTTGGTGTCTAAAACTGTGGGTTGTCGTAAAATGAAATCGTCGACACTGAACCTTTCAGAGTTTTGAACATTCTCAGACACAAAACTTTCAAGGGTTGAAGTGAGGGTTAAATAATAGCATCCTTGTCTAACATCATCGCCTAACAAACCTGTGAACTTCTCACAGGAATGAGGAAAATCAACAGGCAACATCAACAGGCAACACATCACCTGGCACCGAAATTGCTAAAGAGAGCGATTGCAAACATAGTAGCTACACATGGTGGAAATTTAACTTTAAAGAATATGTTTAGAAGTAAAACGTCACCCGATGATAAATATCTGAGTATGGAGATAGATATACGGAGTTTATAGGAAATACTTTTCTTGTAAACGTTGTCGAAGTGCTCTACTCCACATACAAGTCTTAAGTGCAGTAGCTCTACGTATTAATGCTATACAACCCATTGTACACTGTGTACCTGTGTAAGTCAGTCGATTTCATACAGAGGAAATGAACACATTTTAGAAAAGTGTAAAAGTGCGTTAATGCGATTGTTGTACGGTTTAGCTCCGCTGATTACCCTTCCTCTTGAAATAAAATAAAAAAGTAAATAAATAAATAAATAATCGGTTTGAAACAATTAAACACGTATGGGGAGCGCGCAGCGTGTTTGCGCTAGGTGTGATAGGCCCGCGATTGTTGATAGGATCATGTGCACATGTGCTATCACACTAGCGGTGGGAGAGAGTCCAAGCAAGGAAACACACTTTCGTTTTTAAACCTGTTTGGTGGAAGTCTCACCATGAGGCCCGAGCTAAAGTGAGACTCGCGTTTCCTGCTTTTAATTGGCCTCGTGTTTCTCTCAGACAGCGATCAGGAGCGTCGCACAAAGACACAAGGTTGGCAAACATCATGCACTAAGAGAGTGTGTGTGTTTGTGTGTGTGTGTGTTTGTGTGAAAAAAAGATGCGATAATGCTGATGCCTCTCAACTCCCCCCCCCTCCCCCCGACACACACCTGTGCCCAGTTCTTACACTTGCTATACCGCATTCAGTTGTGCTGTTTTTTTCTTAGCTTGTTTTTATTATTTATTATTTACTTATGTATTTACTCTGCCTAAAATCACATCATGCAGAGATACTCAGTTATTTAGGATTAAAGTTAAGTACTCAGTTAAGTAATTAATTAGGATTAATTGATTTAATTTTGGTGAATGCTTCAGTGTTGCAAAAAAAAATAAAAATAAAATAATAATAACCCTCCCCTTATCCTATTTATTTATTAGTTAATATCTTATCTTAAATTATTTCAACTGTAACTATTGTTGCTTATAATAATAATAATGACAACAACAACATAACAATGATGACAACAACTATAATAATAATAATAATAATAATAATAATAATAATATCCCTCAAATTAAATCACACAATTAATTATCCAATTTTTTTTATTTATCTTACTTTAATTATTGATCTCACTTTAATTAAATTTAAGTATGCAATCAATTTAATTATTGATAGCATACTTTTAATAATGTAGTGAAAATAATTATTAAGTTATTAAATAAACAGTTTATAAGCCTAAATTTTGTCAGTGTAAACTTTTGTTTCTTATAATAATAATAATAATAATAAGAAGAAGAAGAACAACAACAATAAAAACAAGAATTTTCCTCAAATTAAGTCATACCATTAATTATACAATTTATTTAGTTTATATTATTTATTTATTTTTACCTAAATGGTTACTATAGAAACAATTAAATAATTCTAATTCTAATACAAATGATCATAATTATTGAATGTGTACTTTTAATTATTTAATAAAAAAAAAAGTATTTATTTATTAGTAAAAAAAACCCTCTAATCTTTCCTTAAACAAGTGCCCTTCTGCCCGTCCACTACACTACACTACGCTACACTACATCCTCAGTTCCTTACATTCTGCCTTTTTTTTACAATAAAGTAAAAGTCCTCATCTTAGTGTAAGGTCATGTCCTTTCCTATAATTTCTCGACACACACTTTGTACTTTCTCACTCACTTCCTGCTTTTGGTAACTTTGAGTCTAACTCACAGCCGCAGAGCCTCTTACTGATCAAATGTGTTTATTCATTTCTTCACAGAATAAGCAATCGACTAGTTAAGTAGATTTAGAGGTTTTAGTTATTTAGTTACTTTCTTGCTTTCTGCACCTAAACTCTTTGATTGTAATAAACAGTTTTACTAATCAGCCTGATTGATTAATTAATAGTTTTGATTAATTAATTAATAAAAGTGTTTATTAAACCGCAGACCTAATCTTCTTCCGTACTCCTCTAAATGATAATTTAGACCTAAAACCTTACCCTCACATTGAGGTTTATTTAATTATTTAATCATGTGTTTGTTATATTTGTCATTTTTTTACTTTATCACTTGCCCCTGGCTCAGCACACACTCCTCACACTCTCCTCACACACTCAGCACACACTCAGCACGTCACTGTGCTCATGCTTTTGGAGACGTCTGTGGTTTGTTAGAATTTCAATACACTGACTTTTATTTGAGAGTTGTGAGGACATGCACGAGAAAGGTCAAGAGATCAGACATCATTTTCACGGACTCACTTTCCTCTGTGTGTGTGTGTGTGTGTGTTTGTGTTGCATGTCTCGGTTTTATCCCCTCCATCCCTATTAGATGAGGAATCCTGGCAGATAATTTGTTTAGTAAATGAAACAGATGTCTTTTTTTTTCCCCGTATAGTTTTTTGGAGTGCGTTCCCCAGGGGGGATTCTCCTCCCGTCGGTCCGGTGGGTCAGGCGGAACACACCCGAGGGCTGGTTGGAGGGAAGAAAAATAACAAGGCGCGGCGAAGTGCCTGGGGACCGCAAACATCATTCACATCTCCCATAATCATCAAGGCGATGCTCGGATGCCTCCTTAATTTACATAATACCATCCTGACACTTTTACTCCAGCTATCCATCACGGCAGGACGAGGCCTTTCTCCTTCCTGTCTCTTCTCTTCTCCCCGATTGTGTCTTCTGTTTATCTGCCCAAGCACAAATGATTGATTTCCCACTGTTTCTCCCCCTTATGTTCAGAAGATATGATTTTTTCCCGCGGAATGATGAAGCACAGACTCAGCTAATAATAAACAGAAATACGGTATTCAAAAAAAAAAAAAAAAAAAAAACCAAAACGACTTTTTCACTGGTGTCTGTCTCACTTTGGGTTTACGCGAGGACAAATGATATGTTGAGTAATTGAAGATTCTTTTCACAGTGCTTAAAAAGGGCTGCTGTTTATTTCTCAGGTTTGACATGATATCATAAAAATGTAACATTTGGAAAAAAAAAAGAGAGGAAGAAAGAGAAAAAGAGTGATGCAGAGTCGGTTGCAAATACATTCCTGTCTGCAAAGAGATTAAAATGTGACCTGAACATGGTTGTACATGCACTGCATTAATTTAACGTGCGACATAAAAGATGGAATGATTTCATGCTGTGAATGGTAGACCATATACGTAGATAAAAAGTATGTGCACCCTTTCTGAATATCATACAGTTATACCATTCAGCCATAAAATTAACACAAATGTTAATTATCAATTATACACCAGTAAACTGCTGATAGGATCATAGGCATCCAAGGCTTACCCATACTCACAGGGACCAAAGACCAGCCTGTCCAGACATCAGACACATAAATCTGACCCACAGCACCCCAAAGGATCCATTGCTGACATCCTAGTGACAAACATCATAGCAAACCCAGGTGGCACAACGGGATCACAAAATCTAGGCAGGTTTAATGCTAATGGTTTTAATGTAATGGATGATCAGTGTATGTGCTTACCGATCTAATTCCACATTTATTGTTCTTTTGCTATTATGGTATAATAAGCTTTATTCTTCTCTTCTGGAAAGGCTTTCCACTAAATAGCTGTGGAGATTTCTCTTCGAGCCAATATACAAGCGTCTTGTTGTTGGGCAATGAGATCTGGCACTCTGGCATTCCAGTTCATCCCAAATAGTTCAGGACACTCAAGTTCTTCCACTCCAACCTTAACACACCTTGTCTTCCGGGAGCTCGTACAGGATTTTTGTATTGTCGTGCTGAAGCCAATTTCTCTTAGTGATGTAATGCTCCAGGATACAAAGACTTCAAAAAACTTTGCTCAACACTAAAGAAAAAGAAGAAGAAGAAAAAGCATGTATGGTAATAATGGTCTAGTGTGCGCATACTTTTGGCTATAAATTTATAATCTTACTTAACAGACGCTCAGAGAAGTTAAAACTCCATATAGATAGGAAGTGAGTACTGACAAATCAATAGAAAACATACATCTGTCTGATTTCAATTTATTTTCTTTGTTGACCTGCCAATTAGAGACATCGCTGTCGCTATGGAAACCATAACTTCTACACTAAAACACTAACTAGCTAAAATTGTGTGCTCTTAGTGCACTATTTATTGGGCATTGGTTGATAAAAAATGTGTAGAACGTTTTACACGCACTTCATGATGGGTTTCTATTCTGATGGCTCCTACTTTGTCTTTTTATGATTTTATAATAAGTACTAAATTGTAATCATGTGGAATTTCAAAGTGGAGTAAGAGTAATAAAACATCTTTTAACATGCTGCTACTGGAAATGAATCAACTACAGTACGTGGTAGCAATAACTCTGGTTCATCACACCACCCTGTGGTTGATTATTTTCCTAAAACAACAACCCATGGAATGTATTATTTCTCTTTATAGTCAAAAATAATGACGGGTCTTTTTCTCTGTTTGTGTGTGTGTGTGTGTGTGAAAAATATGTGGAATATTTTTTACATATTTTTCATGATGGGTTTCTATTTTGATTGGTCAGATGGGGTTGATTTCTTTTACATTTTAATATGGTCAAACTTTCATTTTCACTGTAAGCTTTAAGTAAGGTGTCTCCAGTGTCACAGCTTTTTACCACTTTTGCTTTAACCAAGCTTTGACTTTTCATCAGATTATTTTCAAGAAAGGGAATAAAAAGAGGCTGGTGAGGGAAGGAATAATCATACAGTAGCTGTAGCTGTTGTAAGGTAAGTGAGAACAAGAACTGTGCTGTAAATAGATAAAAATGTGACATAATAATAACAATAACAATAATAATAATAAATTGTAATCATTTGGAATTTGTTGTGGTGTAAAATTAATAAAACAAAAAAACAATATTAAATTTATAAAACACTGTTTAACATGCTGCTACTGGAAATGAATAAACTTGGTAACAATAACTCTGCTTTATCACAGAGTTACCCTGTGGTTGATTATTTTTCTGAAACAGCACCCCATGAAATTTATTAGTCCCATTTATAGTAAAATGACTGGCTTTTTGTAAGAAAAGTCTTATTCACATATCTGTAGAATATATACACAGAATATATAAAACAATTCAATATTTCCCAACATAACCTAAAAATAATCATTTATAAATAAATAACATTACACAAGAATATTTGCATGCCTGTAAAGAAAGCAACATATTACATGACAGAGGGAGAAAAGGAAAAAATAACCTGATGTGGGCTCCTGGGATATGCATAAAAGTAGAAAGGAGCGAGTGTGACAAAGTTACCAGAGTTATAGCTTCCCTTTCTTTGACTTGCTTCACACTGAATAAATAACAAAAAATCATTAAATACTATGTATCTGCGGGGGACTGTACAACATGTTATTGTTGCTGGGGAATATATAAATAAGTCCATGAATTAGAAACAAGTTCCGGTGATAATAATCAGCATTGGTGTGGGGACAGAACCAGAGTCATGACAGATCAATCAAAGAAGGAGGGAAAAAATGGAGTTCCTCTTACACCGCTTTGTTTAATGCACTAAAATGGGGTAAAACACTTTGTCTTCATCAACAAGAAATAAATCCATAAATAAGTGAATACACTCCTGTTGTATCAAAATGGTGTGTGTGTGTGTGTGTGTGTGTCTGTATTTCATGAGAAAGCTGTCAGGGAAAAAATATGGGACACTTTGCATATATTTTTTTTATTTTTATATTTTATTTTTGGCAGGCCCAGTCTTCAAAGTTTCCCCTACGATAACGAAAAACCATTAGCTGCTGTCAAAGGCAGAAGAAGAGAGATTATATTTTTTATTGAAATAAGATTAAAATGATAACTTTGACTGCGGCCTCCACCTGATAAAATATTTCAGCTCATAAGCTGGTTGTAGGCACAGGGATTAGAGGGAAGAGAAAGAGAGAGAGACAGAGAGAGAAATTCATAATGTATAATAAAACAAAAGGCGTCATGGGAAATAACACCGGTACAGTATTCAAATGAGAACATGACGTAATGCGTGTGCAGGATATAAACAGTTTAAAATTTGTAATTGGCAGTATGGGGGGAGGATAAAATGGCTCAAGGAACAAATTTGAGTGGGACGGTGAGGACACATTGAGAGCACATTGAGGACAGCGTGAGGACATGGTGAAGACACAGAGAGGACAGAAGGAAAGTGAGGGTCAGGACATGGTGGCGACATAGTTAGGTCACATTGAGGATATAGTGAGGACATAATTAGGACACATTTAGGGCATAGTGATAACACAGCAAAGATAAATTGAGAACACAGTTATAACAGTTAGCACAATGGTGTATAAATTGTGAGTACGCTGAGAGGACATAGTAGGAAAACAGTAAGGACACCATGAGGAAACAGTTAGGTCACAATATTATAATAATAATAATAATAATAATAATAATAATAATAATAAGCACATTGTGAGGACATAGTGCCGAAACCTTGAGGACATAGGATGAACAGATAGAGGATATAGTGAGTACATCGGACACAGCGAGGACACATTTTTGACATGGTGAGGACAATGTTTGGACATGGTGAGCACACTGAGTACACACTGAGCACATGGAACACAAAAAGAAGGATACAACACACAGTGAGGATACAAATGTAACAGTGAGGACAAGGTTTGGACATGGTAAGGATGCTGTGAGCTATCACTAAGGACATAACAGGAATTTATTAAGGACACAATGATACCATATTTAGGTCACATTAAGGACACAGTTGTCATATAATGAGAACATGGTTTGGACATCGTGAGGTCGGGCCAGGCTCTGATCAAAATCAAACTCAACGCCCTTTATATCTGTAATACTAACCACCGTCACCTGACTCCAATCAACCCACACCCATAAAAGCACACACCACGCTACATTCAGTGTCTGGGCTCATACCGACAAAAGTGGACCAAATCTCCAAATCGCAAGTAAGAAGTGAATACTTACCTTTCTACTTACCTGTACTCCTTGTCTCCTAGGAGTGTTCCTGTCTGTTTTCCTTGTCTTCGTCTCAGTGGTTCCGTGGTGTGTGGTCGTCGTTGTTTCCCCGATATCTCCAGTGCAAACTTCGCAATGCTCTTGATTCCACAAAGAAAAAAGAAAACGATATATCAGTCTACGGTATTCAATCAGTAGAAGTGACTTTATAATAAAGACTTACCTGATAAATAACTGCATCGCTTAACCCTGCCGTGAATCCCACATCTGTAAATAAACATTGCTCATCCTTATACCTACCAGGATGAGTGAACCAGACCCCGTTCACGCGCTGGTGGAACAATTATGCCGGGTATTCACAACAACACTGCTGCCATTGCAGAACGCTTCCAGTACTTCTTCGGCGCACCCGGTATCCAGTCCCATGGCACGACCGGCGCCCTTCTCTGGCTTGGCTGGGAATTGTTTTTTTTTACTGCAGTGCTCTCTTACGTTCGCTATGCAACCTTCCCATTATCCCAATGATCAAGCAAAAATCGCCTATGTAATTTCCCTTCTGTCTGGGCAGGCTTTACAGTGGGCAGAATCGGTCTGGTCGCAGGCAGGACCGCTGACGGAGTCCTATGATCTCTTTGTGTCACACTTCAGGGAGGTGTACGAGCGAACAGACAGTGAGGGGTCAGCAGGAGAACAGCTCTACCACCTGATGCAAGGTAATCAGCCTAATCAAAGATTATGCATTACGTTTCCATCCTCTAGCAGCCACAAGTGGATGGAATGAACAAGCCCTCATTACCACCTACCGTCAGGGGTTGGAACCCAATCTGCGACTCATGCTAGCTACTTACGATGATTCCATGGGCTTAGAACAATGTATACAACTCTCCATACGCTGTACTGCACTTCTTGCTTCCTGCCGTCCAGACACAAAGAACCAAACAGACCTCCTGTCCGGACAACCGATGACATCATATTACCCCGAACCAGATGGGGAACCCATGCAACTGGAAAGTGGTAGGATCTCAATGGCCGAAAGGCAGAGAAGACTGACCCAGAGTCGCTGCTTGTACTGCGGTAACGCGGGGCATCTCAGACTTGAGTGCCACATTTGTCTCCCCTCATCACATGGTGAGTGCTATGTCTACTAATATAGAAAGGTTACAACTCCTCACCACAAATGTAAGCCTTACTACCTCCCACGTTACTGTTGCAGTGGCAGCTCTCCTCGACTCTAGGTTAGCCGGCAACTTCATCTCTAGGGACTTGTGTCGACATCAGTGATCTTGTGTCTCAAGATCAGAATCACCCCAACGGAAAGACTCTTCCAGATACAATCCAAAACCGGAAAACCCCTGTCCAGGAAGTCAGTCCATCAATATGCTGGTCCAGTGACACTACAAGTAGGTCTGTGCTATCAAGAGAAAACTACATTCTTGGTTCTGGAGGAATCCACTTCTGATGTCGTCTTAGGACGCTCATGGTTAGCAAAGCACAACCCTACACTTTCTTGGGCTACAGGAGAAATACTCAAGTTGGGAAAGGCCTGCTCACCCAACTGCTTTCCCACTCTACCGTTGAAACCACAAATATTAGACCTACAGTCAACATCTATTGATAGTCCGTTGGAAAAACAATCAGTGGAAGTTCCCCCTCAATACTCCTCCCTCACTAACGTATTCTGTTCCAAAAAAGCAACCCAGTTACCACCACATCGGCCATGGGACTGCGCGATTGACCTGCTTCCCCGTGAACCAATGCCCCGCGGACGCATTTATCCACTCTTACTCTTCGAAAGAAAGACCATGGAGAAGTAAGTTGCAGAGGCTCTCCAACAAGGCTACATGCGTCCGTCAACTTCCCCTGCTTCAAGCTTTTTCTTTTTCAAAAAAAATGGCAGGCTAAGGCCTTGTATTGATTTCCGTACCCTCAACAAAGCCACTGTAAAATTCCATTAACCATTACTCCTGGTCCCATCGGCCTTAGAATGTCTCCGTGAGGCCACTATCTTCAGCAAACTGGATCTCCATAGCACATATAATTTAATCCGCATCAGATAGGGAGATGAATGGAAGATGGCTTTCGTAACATCTACAGGGCATTACGAATACCTGGTGATGCCCTACGGCCTTCCAAAATTTTATGCACAAGATCTTCCGAGACTTCCTACACCAGTTTGTCATAGTCTACATTGACGACATCCTAATATTTTTCAAGTCCAAGTCCGAACACCGACAACACATCAAGAGGGTACTCCAACGACTGCACAAGTTTCCACTCTTCCTCAAAGCAGAAAAATGTTCCTTCCACCAGCCGTCAGTCAAGTTCCTCGGCTACATCATTGACCAAAACGGAGTAAGGATGGATGAGGAGAAGGTATCCACCATTTCCACCTGGCCTGAACCTACTACCATCAAACAGTTACAATGATTTCTGGGCTTTGCCAACTTTTATAGGAGATTTATAGATAATTACATCATCACCGCAAGCCCATTAACTTCCTTGCTCTGTGGCAAGCCCAGATCTTTGAAATGAAACCTGGAAGCCACCTCTGCTTTTCAATGACTCAAACAAGCCTTCGTTTCAGCACCAATCCTCATTCATCCCAATCTAGAGCTCCCATTCGTGGTGGAAGTGGATGCATCGACAACCGGTGTGGGGGAATTCAACCCCACAGAAATAAATTATGACATCGGAGACTGTGAGTTGCTGGCAATTAAAATGGCCCTAGACAAGTGGAGACATTGGTTGGAGGGGGCTGCCCACCAGTTCCTGGTCTTGACAACTTGCAGTATCTGAGGGGGGCGAAGAGACTCAACCCAAGACAGGCAAGGTGGGCAATGTTCTTTTCCCGCTTCGACTTATCATCCGGGGTCAAAGAACACTAAGGCGGATGCCCTCTCACGATTACACACACCCAATGAATCCATTGAAGAACCCGTGTGCATACTCCCAGAGAAAATCTTTGTCAACCCCATCCACTGGGAACATCCTCCGTCCGTATCAGAGCCTGCTCCAGCCACTTCACCAGACTGTCCACCATATCGCAGATTTGAAGAGGGTCGCAATTCCCTCATCCACCCTGTGCACTCGTCATTGGGCACTGGACACCCAGGGATCGATAGTACTCTCTCACTGCTTCAGGATCGCTTCTGGTGGCCCAACATGGAGAGGAACGTGAGGAGGTATGTTAATGGATGTACGGAATGTGCCATGTCAAAGACCCCTCGACACTTACCCGCTGGAAAGATCATGCCCCTGCCCATTCCTCAGTGCCCATAGTCTCACTTAGGAATAGACTTCATCACTGATCTGCCCGATTCGGAGGGACACACTTGCATACTCATCATAGTGGCTAGATTTAGGGATGTCGATTGATTCCTCTTCGAGGCTTACCAACTGCAATGGAGACTGCAGAACTCCTTTTCAACAAGGTCTTCCGCTACTTTGGCATTCCGGAGAATATCGTCTCGGATCGAGGTGCCCAGTTTATATCATGAGTCTGGCGAGGTTTCTTCTGACTCCTAGGTGTGACTGTGAGCCTGTCCTCAGGATATCACCCTCAGACAAATGGGCAGACAGAGCGTAAGATCCAAGAAATCGGTCGCTTCCTTCGTACTTTCTGCCATGGCCACCAGAACTCCTAAAACCAGCTCCTGGGCTGGGTCGAATATGCCCAAAATTCCCTTCACAGTCCTGGAGCAGATAAACCTGGTAACATACAGACTACAATTACCAACACACTATCGTATTCACCCTACCTTCCACGTCTCACTACTGAAAAAATACCAAAACCCTGTTGTTTTGTCCACAGAGCGTGACCCAGAAGAGGAAACGCCCCCTCTTCCGATCATAGTGGACAAAGGCACCATCTATCAGGTCCGTAACATTATCAATTCCAGCCGCCGTGGTGGTCGTCTGGAGTATCTGGTAGACTAGGAAGGTTACGGTCCGGAGGAAAGATCCTGGGTGCCTCGAGACGACATCCTTGACCCCACTCTGCTAGAAGAGTTTCATACCGCTCATGCAGATCGTCCGGCACCCAGAGGACCAGGAGCAGGTCGTTGAGTAGTGGGTAATGTCACAGTTGGGCCAGGCTCCAATCAAAATCAAACTCAACGCCCTTTAAGAATTAAGAAGTGAATACTTACCTTTCTACTTACCTGTACTCCTAGAACTGTTCCTGTCTGTTTTCCTCGTCTTCATCTCTGTGGTTCCATGGTGTGTGGTCGTAGCTGTTTCCCAATATCTCCAGTGCAAACTCTGCGACGCTCTTGTTTCCACAAAGAAAAAAGAAAATGAAATATCAGTCTATGGTATTCAATCAGCAGCAATGACTTTAGAATAAATAACTGCATCGCTTAACCCTGCCGTGAATTCCACATCTGTAAATAAACATTGCTCATCCTTATACTTACCATCGTGTTTTGAGTCCGTCTTTGTTACAGAGGACATCATGAGGACTTATTATCCACAGGGCAAAAGACACTGTGAGGACATAAGATACAGTGAGGACACAGTTATGACATAGTGAGGACAAGATTTAGACATGGTGAGGACACATTTATGACATGGTAAAGACATAGTAATGACAAGGTTAATTGATGATACGGTGAGGACATAGTGAGAACACAATGGGGACACAAAAAGTACACTGAAGATGTAGTGAAGACAGTGACTACATAGTGAGGACGCTGTGATGACATTGTGAGTACACAGTGAAAGCACACTGGGTTAATAGTAAAGACATCATGAGGTAATGTTGAGGACACATTGTGTGCACAGTGAGTGCTCAATGAGGACAGAGTGTGAACATACAGTAGTGAGGAAACAGTGGGGACACTATAATGAATGAATCAGTGAATGAACAAATGTTCAAATTCGAATGTGTGGAATGTGTGAAATGTAGCACACACTGTAAACTCGAATAAGTTGGTAAAACTCAAAAAATTTTAAGTAATCAGTTACATCAAATTTTTTAAGTAATGATTTTTCCAGTTTTAATTAAACAGAACTATGAGTTTTTTAGTTAATTTTACTCATTCATATTAATCATTCTTTACTTGCATTATTGAGTAGCATAACTCATACTATTTAATAGCAATTATCATTTTTTTTAGTTGTTGCAAATCAAATAAATTGTTGTTGGTATTTCGTCTGCTCCCGGCAATGGGTCGCTAGGATTAGTTGTTGGGAATCGAACACGGGTCTTTCGCATGGCTGGCAAAACACCTACCACTGAGCCACCAGTGCCCTATTGCCCTGATGATGCCAGACACAAAATCGCTAGTCCGAATGATTTTAAGTTGGTGGACAGTTACTGTTACTTAAATATTTACAAATACTTAAAATATCAAATTTGTTCAGCTAACTTGAAAAGTGTCATTTCCACAAACTCATAAATACCAAAAAGTTCTAAATACTCATCAAGGTCTATTAATTTGAACTAATTGTAATTATTTAAGTT
>JAQMYJ010000005.1:26483343-26498912 GCA_030014305.1 Clarias laeviceps
AATTTGAACTAATTGTAATTATTTAAGTTAACAGTACTCAATATGTTTAATTACTTTGAGCATTAGGGTTTACAGTGGAGATTGTGTTAGGATGATGATGATGATGATGATGATGTGTGTGTGTGTGTGTGTGTGATGGCTGTAGTAAAACTGTAGTGAGGTTAAAACTCCTGTGATTGAATGTGTTTGTATTATGTGTGATCTGTGTGACACACACACACACACACAAACACACACAAACACACACACACACACACTGAGAAAATCAGACATGCTAAAGCTAACAGTTCACAGCTAATAGCTAACAGCTAGCAGAACGTCCTATCTTGAGCCTGAACCTGAGCTGAGGGACCATATCTTTAGTCAGGATCAGATTATTATTAGATATCTTTACTCAGGTAAAAGGATGTGTTCACAATAAAAAAATAAATGATTAAGGATTTAATATCAAATTATCTTGAAAGGTATAAGTATGGTTTGAGTGGAAGGATAGAGATAACACTCATAGCTAAGCTATCATGCTTTAATGCTATGTAGTCGTTCCACAAACGAGGCAGTTCATCATTGTCAGTAAATACACTGCTGATATAGCGCCACTTCTTTTTTAGTGAGTGGGTGTGGCTAAGACTAAAATAAATAAAAACTTCTAAATAGGTGTGTCTAGGCTAAGCCCTATCCATACTGTCAGAAAACAAACAAGCAAACATGGAAAGTTACAGTATTAGTTAGGAAAAACAATGAATTGAATCGGAAAGTAGAAAAATTTGGCAAGAAAAAGTAAAAATTAATAAAGGAATGAATGAATGTTAGATAAATAAACTAATGAATGAATGAATGATGGAAATTATAAAAAATATGATAAAAAAAGTATGTTTAACAAGTTGGGGGAACTGTAGCGTAGTGGTTAGCACTGTCGCCTTGCATCTCCAGGGTCCGGGTTCGATTCCCTCTGCGTGCATGGAGTTTGCATGTTCTCCCCTTGCATGGTGGGTTTCCTCCGGCTACTCCGCTTTCCTCCCTCAGTCCAAAGACATGTAGGTTAATTGGTGTTCTCAAACAGCCTGTAGTGTGTAAATGAGTGTGTGATTGTGTGTGTACTGTATGTGTGTGTGCCCTGCGATGGATTGGCGCCAGGGTGTACCCCGCCTCATGCCCTAAGTCTCCTGGGATAGGATTAAGCGGAGAGTGAATGGATTAATGAATGAAGGGAAATTGTGGGGAGGCCATAAGAAATATGATGAGTGAATGAGTGAGAAGAGGAAAATGAGAAAATATGTCCAAGAAAATGGTGATGAATAAATGATGAAATGAGAGAAATGGGCAAAAAATAAATGAATGCTCAAAAAGGTAAGGTGAACAAAAAGTTTTTTTCTTTTCTTTCCTGTAAATGTATTATATATTTTTCTTTTTTTCTTTTCTTTTTTAAAAAAATCTGTTCTTGTTAATATTCACTGTTTTCGCTTCCTCTGTGGGTAATAATTCAGGATGACACTCATTTAAAGGAACACATGGTCACAGATACACACATCTCGTTTTCTCTCTCTCTCTCTCTCTCTCTCTCTCTCTCTTACAATTACAGTAATTCCAAATATTTGAGTATTTATTTGCCCCTTAATGACAGAAACAGATGGCAACAACAAGAACCTTTCTGTTCACTCAGAACACATCACCTTATGTTTCCTTAGCTTTTTCTCTTTACTTAGTTAAATTTCACTTAAACACTTTACAAATCACATAGGGAAAAAACTGTTAATAAATACAAATTGATAGATATTTAATGTTAGAAATGAATAAATCATGCAAGGAAATTAAATCTAAGCTATAAAGACTAAAATGACTTTAAAGAAATTTATTATTTTAAAACGTGTTTAAAACTTGATCATGTGAAACAAAGGAATTATATGCATACTGTATTTTTAAAAAATCACCTGGGATGAGATCAATCGTGTGAAATTATAGCACGATATCATATGAAAATGATTAAAAAAAAAAGAGTAAATCACATGAAAAATTAAGAATATGAAGGAAGAATCACATGAAAAAGTGAGTTATACAGTATGTAAGTAAATTATTCATTTACAAAATCTTATGGAAACCTTAATTTTGAAAAAAAAAATCATTAAGTACTAAAGTATTTGAAAATGTAAAAAAAATACTTGTAAACAGTGATTAAAAAAAAACAAATCATGTGAAAAATTTACATTTAACATGAAGAATCACGTTAATGAATGACGAGAAAGAAAACGTATAAAAGAAAAGAAATAATTCTATATGAGAAGGAAAGAATCATGTGAAAGTGTGTGAAGCGTTTTAAATATGTGAATGGTGAAGAAAATGAATCGTGTGAAAATTCTCTGAATCTTATGAAAAGAGTCGAATCACAGGAAGAAAAAAAAGAATGATGAAAATAAGTCACGTGATAACACATTACATATGAAAAGTTTGCTACAGTACATGTTATTTTTAATGTAACTGTGAAGGGTTTAAAAACTGCACGTGCAGGATTGATTGAGATGTGAATCGTGTGAATCTCAGTGTGTTCTTTCAGTTCCCAGTAGATGCTTGTTTGTGATTCTGAATCGTAATATGTTATAACCCTCCAAGCACCAAATGTTACATTTCATACTGTTTTTCATATAAAAAGATTTACAAAATCATTAAATTACTGCTAAAAACTCTCATTCCTGGAAGCTCATTCAGTCTTTGGTCTCAAGCTTTTTGCAGCGTGTTTTCAGGGGTCCAGTCTACAGTCCGGCTCTCGCTAATGAACTGGAGGACAGAGAAGAGAAGCAGTAATGAGAAAAGAGGAAACAGGGTGGCATCTGTGCTCTCTGGTGACCCTCTCGTCACTCTCTCGTGCCAGGCCAGGCTGAGCGTTGACACATCAGATGAAGAGATGAGGTGGTGGGAGGGAGTGGAGGCGGGCCAGGCCACTCTCTGCGTTTCGCACTTGTTTAACACCTCATTCGGAGCAGGGAGCCAGCCGTGCACTACTCCTTCTAACTCTCTCTCTCTCTGTCTCAGTCTGCCTCTCTCACTCGCTTGGACCTGCGTCATCTTTGGCCCCAGACGTCCAGCGCTAAAGAAAGTGGGCGCTGTTCTGAAATTAGAAATCTGTCTCTTATTGAACGGAGTAATCTTGTGGTCGGCTGTGTTTGTCAACCTTTAATGAATGTGTAAAAGACTACCGGATTTTTTTCCTGTAAACCAACATAAGCCAACAAAATTTCTACTTTCTTCTCCTGTATCTTCTTATTTTAGGAAGGCTTTGGGAATGCACATTATCAACCCAAGCCTTTATGTTATTGTAACATCAAAACTAGCATTACCATTACCAGTAGCAGTGATTAAATAACAAAACTGAAAAAAATGAACAATTCTCTCTTAATCACTGAAATCTTAAATATTGCCTGACTGTAGAAAAGCACCAGAAAGTGGAGAAAGTAATTTAAAATATGTAAAATGTGCCTAACACTCATTTGTCAAGACCGCTTTATCCTGTATTCAGGGTCACGGGGAGGCTGGAGCCAATCCCAGGAGACTTACGGCACAAGGCAGGGTACACCCTGTAAGGGGTTTGCCAATCTATTGCACAGGCACACATGCATTCACACACTACGGGCAATTTGGGAACACCAATTAGCCTAATCTACATGTCTTTGAACTGTGGGAGGAAACCGGAGTACCCAAAGGAAACCCACCAAACACGGGGGGAAAATACAAACAACAATCAAACCCGGCCTCTGAGTAAACCATTCATTTACAAATTCTTTGAAACATCTTTTGAAATGTGAAACTGAATTCAGGTGAATCAATTATCATCTGAATCATGAATCATTTCGAAGCTGCGTTTAAATTAGTAAACAATTCACCATTAAATTCATTCAGTAAGTGAATCGGAAGTCTTTCTCAATCAGTCAACATTTGAATCTTAAATCAAATGAATTTTAAATCATTTTGGTGCATCTTTAAATTAGTAAACCTCTAATTATTTATTTGAGTGGTTAAGTTTTTGAATCAGTAAACCACTGAATCAGTTTAACATTCAGTCAAAAAAAATTTCAATCATTGAAACATTGAGTCTGTACATTTCAAATCACTATTTTGTTTTAATTTGATCAGTAATCTTTTGAATTATTAAACATTTAAATCAGTATTTTTTTTAATCGTAAATGATTTAGAAAACAATACATTACATTCGAATCAGCAATCTTTTGACTTAGCATTAATTATTTTAACTACTAAACAATCAAATCAGTTTACCAGGAAATCAGTAATTCTTTGAATCAGTAATTATTATTTTTATTACAGGTAACAATTGAAAAACGTTTTATATTCAATCAGCACTCCTTTGAATCATTAAACTTTTGAATTGTTACATTGTTACAGCACTGAATTATGTAATTAGTTTACTTAGTTTACAATAAACTTTGTTAGTTTACAGTAAACTTTTTGAGTTAGAAAATCTTTGAATCAGAAATGTTTTTGTAGCAGTTGCCTTTTTTCTGAATAATTCATAAACGTTTATTTCTGAATGGATAAATGCTTTATAGGTAGACAGGTAAATTGTAAATTCCACAAAATGCTTTAGAAAGTACTTTTTACATCCTGCTAAAAAGTTAATTGATCATATTTGATATAAATTACATTGTTTAAATAGCCAACCCTGACTGTAGTAATAACAGCTCCTACATGCATACCTAATCGTATCGGTTATGAATCGGGAGACGGTGTCGGGGTGTCTGTCGCAAATTAGCATGTTTACTGGCTATGCTAATCACTAATGTTTATTTTTCCAACACTCTTGTTATCAATGTGTTATTCTTGCAGATACACTTGACTTAATGGACAGTCAATGTTAATGGCGAGTGATTTGTGTGTTTGGAGACTGGCAAGTGTGAATGCCTATCATCATCATCATCATGCTATCATCATCATCATCATCATCATCGATCAGATTCCTGTACTGCTGCAGGTCTCATTTTCTTTGTCTTGTGTGTATAATCAAGCCAATCTGATGGCTATTGTATGCCACCATGAGCACAATGAGCCTTGATTGGTTAGGAGAGTTTAATTAAAAGCCACACATACTCACACACATGCAGACACTGGCCTTTGCATAGCAACCGCGTAACTGCAATGCGACTCTCGGCATTGTGTACACGAGTCATTTAAGCCATAACATAACAACATGCTACAGCAATCTGCTTGGCAAACCTGTCGAATTCTTCTTTTCTCGTTCCTAAATCTTTGCACGCTTCCTTCAGAAAACAAAAATTAATCCTTCCAAACCTTGTCAAGATTTAATCCCCCCCCCCCCCCGGCCCCCACCCCCCCGAGGCTGCCCCCATGGGCCCTCAAGCTACAGATGGACAGAGGATCCTTCCCTGCCTTCCCACTAGTGCAAGGCCCATGTTTTCTCACGTTAAATTGGACTGGTCCGAGTGTAGCGCGATTCTGGCCCGCCGAGCGATGGACACACAGCTCTAGAGGGATCCCATACTGATTAAAGTCACCAGGGACCCTGGCACAGATATTCGGTCGGCCGTATCTATATCCTATGATGGCTTTTGCTGGAGAGACACCATCTTGAGTGTGGATGTGAGAGCAAACCAGATGGGGTCTATTCACACCACTTTGAGACAGCAAGAGTTTTTAGAGGCACCCTGCAGCCACTTCTTGTTATCTTTTGTCACCAATCAAGTGACATTTTTTTTCTTCCCTTCCCTTCTTCCTCCCCTTCTTCCACCGTGGGTGAAGTCTCATGTTTTTAGAGTATGTGAGAGCTTTTGCGCAACATGAGTGAAAAAAACGAAGTTTATCGTTAAAAAGGCGACATTGGAAAATAGTAAATATCAGTGTTACATTTTGTAGCGCTGCCAATTTCTAGATTCCGATTGGTCAGAAATGGGTGATTCATTTTCTTTGACGGCACCACTGGCTACAAAATTGCAAGTTTACATAATACTGTAGTACTTTATCGTTTTTGTAGACATGATATCACAAACAGATTAACAAAGAAAAGCATAATCATTGAAATGGTGATGCTTCCAAGAAAGAAAGATTCATTTAATGCCTATGGAAGGAGTCTCCAGTGTCAATGCTGTAACTTTACCAAAGAAAAGGCTTCAGTATGGAAAAGTGATGCTTTGACCTTGATTGTCCATGATTATCATTCAACATACTGTATATTCTATAATATAACTTGTGCTAGTTTTTTATTCCAGACATGTTGTAGTTAGCAGATTTATAAACACCTGCAATCTGGAAAGATACAAACTAATCATCTAACTCATGGAAATGAACTTAGATGCGTGTCTCTTGTTGTAGTTACAGTAGTTCAGGGACGATTAAGCAAAGATGCAAAGATCACTCCGGAGACTAGGGGTGTTGAGGCCACCAGACTTTATTCTTTTCAGAATACAGCCGAGCAGTTTCTCTGCAGAGGAAAAAGCTCTCATCTCTTTCTAACAATATACAATGCTTCCATACATGTTCATCCTATGGCTAAAGAAAACATCACTCACTTAATTGGACAGCTTGTCCATGTGCTTCCATCCTACAGTGGGATGCATCTGCTCTATAGGTTCATACTGAGGCCTTGATGGCCCAGCACACAGTTTTAAGTCATCAGTCTCTTTACTGGGTACAATGATACATTTTGCACTATATTGTTCCCTACATATATAATATTGCAGATTAAACATTATTCGTTTCGGTACACAATTCATGATTAATAATTTTGTGGTTAAATTACTACACTGTGTGTGTCCATAAGTCAACTTTTCACCATATGAGGCTGTGCTTTTTTTTTTTTTTTTTCAATTGTTTTCCGAAGTGTTTGAGTGTTTGGAAAGGTGTGATAGAAATCGAGCAACGCCGCAAGGTCACCAGCTGACCTGTGTGTTATTTCCAATCCAGATGATTCACTCTATTCAAATGAGCACGTGAGCATTTTGTGTGTACAATTCCAAGCCATTTTGTCTGGGACTGATACAAAAAAAAAGAAAAAGAAAGACACAGCCTGCTGCTGTAAAGCTGAAAAGAATAGCATCTTAGAAATGTGAGGTTTCAACCCTGAACCCCTTTTCTTTCCTTTCACAAAAGACACAGGATCTCGCCACCACTTTGTCCATCATCAATAATGGATGAGAGTTGAATGGTGTCCACTTATGGCAGAAGAAACGACCTGGACGGTACAAGAGTGCACTTATGCCTCTGTATGTGTGTGTGTGTGTGTGTGTGTGTATGTGTGTGGCTACATGTCTGAGCTGCAAGTGTATCCCCATTTTTACTTAACTGCCATTATTCTTAACCGCTGCCATCATTTTTAATGACAGTGACCCTACACAAACGTACGTCTGTGCTGGACACATTTAAGGTTCTGAAGGTTCAGAATGTTCAGATTGAGACAGAAAGTCTTTATGAGTTTTGCGAGCTTGGGTTCGCCATCTTTAGACTCTGAGGACGGTAGGGAACAGGGATGAGATGGGAAGACCCTTGATGGGGCATCCGTAGGCTTTTGGGAGGTTTGCAAGGACACCAAAGAACTCAAGGGAAAAGTGCCATACATGCCGCCGAGGTCTGCAAATATTGACAGGTGGTGATGTAAGAAGGGATGGAAATTAAATAGGAAACACTATACAAATTCATGCTTTGATTCATTGTTAGTCTTATAGGTACAGTTTTACAGTCTGATGAGTCTAGATTGAACCTACAGTATACCAGAGTGATGGGCGTGTCAGGGCATAAGGGAAGTGCAAGAAGCGATGCACCCATCATGCATAGTGTCCACTGTACAAGCCTCTAGAGGCAGTGTTATGATCAGTGTTGGTCAAGTCGAGACTCAACAACATTATGTGGGAAAGTAGAAATTATCTAACCTAAATGATACCTATAATCTCATGTTTTCTATACATAATATTATATTTTGTAGTATTGACCATTAAAATGGGTTTATTCTCATTTAATATCATAAGACAGTTACCTTTATAACATTTTATTAATTCATGTACATTGTATTTAAACAGATTTTTTCTTGTTAATCTCTCCATGTGGTCAACATTATACAGTAAAAAAAAATTTTTAAACTTTTTTTTCAGTATTTTTAAGAAATAAGGGAAGACCGAAGGAGTAAATTAAGGAAGGAAGAAAGGAAGGAAGAAAGGAAGGAAAGAAGGAAAAATCAATTAAAGAAAAGAGAAAGGATGGAAAAGGAAAGAAAGAAGTGAAGCAATGAGGAAATGGTAGAAGAAAAAAAGGAAGGAGGGATGGAAATAAGAAAAAATATATAAAGAAAAATGGAAGGAAGGGATGTAGGAATGAAGGAAAGGAAGAATGAAGAAAGGAAGAATAGAATGAAGGAGTGAAGAAAGAAAGGACGAATGATGAATGAAATGAAAGAAGGAACAAGAAAAAGAAAAAAAGGAAGTAGACAAGAAAAATTGAATGGGAAAATGAAAGGAACAAGGGAAGGAATGGAAGAAAAAAGGAAGGATGGAAGAAATGAAGGAAGGAAGGATGGGAGAAAATAATTAAAATGGTAAAGAAGAAAGAAAGAAGGAAGGAAGGAGAAAAGAAAAAGCAAGGACTTTTGTTTAAATAAAGTTTAGTAATTTTTAGCAGGAAACGCTGCTAATATTTAGAACACCCCCTCCCCCTCCAAAAAAAAAAAAAATCCCCAAAGTGCAGGAACCAGTGCTCCAAAACGAGCTACAGTCATTGTATACATACAGTAACAGTTTCATAAAACCAGGAAACGAACCAAATGTATCGATTCAGGTTCTGATTCAGAGATTCAACTATTTCTCTGATGCAGTAGAAAGAAAAGCGAGTGTGACTCCAAAAAGTGATGAGATTTATTTTAATACTGTATATACAATCAAAACAACAAAATTATATTGTTCTCATTGATAAATAATAACATTTAAATCAGTGACCAAAACACTGCAAAAGCCATTCTTGATCAAAACCCACAACCATTCACCTTCTCTCTCTTTGAAAAAAATTTTTTGGAATAAAACCATCACGCAAAATAAATACATGTAAATATTTTTATTAGTGGTATTCTACAAACCGAAGCCTTTGTTATCTGTCTAGACCCCTGAGTTGTAATAAGTGAAATGATGAGATGCATATGAGGGGTCTCAGCTTGGCATACGTGGGCCAATAAAAGCCCCCTTCTTGATTGCCATTAGTGGACTTGGCAGCCATCCGATGTGTGTTATCTACTTCAGAGGAAACGCCGGTGCAGCTTTGGGGCGGCAGCCTCCTAATTTGCACATATGGAAATGCTTTTTCTCGCCATTCCACCGCCTCTGTTGTGGCCAGATGGAATTAGAGAGTGCTCAGAAGCCGTGAAGGCAAACACATCAAAAGAGAGGAGAGGTGAGGAGAGAGGGGCTGAAGGGGCTGGGATTGTTTGTTTTTTTTTTATTCCCCCCTCTCCCTTTTCTTTTTATCCAGAAGGCAGGGGAAAATAAATAAATAAATAAATAAATAAATAAATGAGGGGCGTTCAAGTCAAATCTGGTGATGAAATTTCTATTGAATGAGGGCATAAAAACAATAGACATCCACAAAAGACTTCAAGCACAGTACAGGGATGAGACTCTTAGCCGCAGTAAAACATTCGAATGGAGCGAGCATTCTAAAGAAGTGAGTGGTGAGTGGTGCGGCTGATCCTTGAAACTCGATGAACAACGCGTCAACAACTCGTCTGTAAGAACCGTAATTCACCAGCACCACTTGCACATTACAGGAGCTCAGCTTGGAGTATTTTCCACATCCACCGCACAGTCCTGACCTCACTTTCCACAGGTTCATGTTTGGGTCATTAAAGGAATTCCTGGCAGGCCAGCGTTTTGGACAAACTTTCTACTTTAATGGTATCCAAGCACTAGCGAAATGCTGGGATGAGTCCATAGTGTAGCATGTGATAGTGGTGCAGGGGATTAGATAGAAAAATAAGCATAGTTTTTACTCTCATCGTAAATCATAGTTTTTACTGAATCGTTGTAGTCCAACTAAGGGCCATGGTGGCCAGTGGAGACTATTGTATTTATTTGCATTCTTATGACCATGAAAGGACCTCAAGTCAACATTCTCACACACACACACACACACTACGGGCTGTTTTTGAATGCCAATTAGCCTAAGCTGCATGTCTTTGGACTGTAGGAGGAAACCCACCAAGCACAGGGAGAACATGCAAACTCCATGCACACAGACCTGAGATGGGATCCGAACCCGGACCCTGGAGTCATTAAACTTGTGCACTGGTTGCATTCTATTTCTTAATGCATCATAAATTATTATGCACTTCCATTCCTGTATCCAAAAATCTGGATCAGTTCACTGCTGCTGGTATTTCTGTCCATGTGAGTGTCACCGAATTATCATCTCATATTCTCGTTATACCAAATAAGCAAAATTGAATTGACCAGGTTTGCTTGGTGGGAGGGGTAGACACATTTGTTCCCTGTCAGTCAGAGCTGAACAATCACAAGTATAATCTGTATGTGTGTATGTAGAAGCAGGCAGATAGCACTTTCCTCCAAGTGTGTTCCACTTCCTTTGATGCAGCATGTACAGCAGTTCGAAAAGATACATTTATTTGGCTTCATGCCTCTCAGGCGATGCATGTAGTATGATCAGTAGCTGTATGATGTACAGATAGTATGTGTGTATGTCTGTGTGTGAGTGGGTGCTCTTGTTTTCAAGGTGGGACGGTGACCACTGCACGCTTCTAATGATGTATAAAGGCAGGAGACCTCTGTCCTGTTGGGAGAGGAAGGGATTACTGCAGATTAGGCCACATGTGAAATGTCAATGCTCATTAAAACATACCTGCTGCATCTGAGTTCCCTTTCACTCATCCATCTCTCCATCCTCCTAAACACCCCCGCTATACATCACAGCTTTACAACCTGTGGCCTTTTTTTTTTTTTTACCTGCGTGCGTTTTGAGTTGATGTTTAGTGTAATGGTCTGCACTGAAGACTAGCCTATGTCTTAACTACAGCCGCATGTTTTATCATTTAACTCGCTGCGAGCTCCTTTAGTTCTCTTGCCAGAGTCATAATTAACATTCAGCCTTGTGGAACTAGCTTTTTTTCTCTCTCTCTCTCCTCAGCTCGTCTTTAAGAAGCCACCACCAGACGAAAAATTTTGTTGAAATTAAGCCAGTAAAAAAGTGACTCAGCTAAGAATTATGCACGTTTTAAATGATGCCCTGAAATATTTCCTAATGTATTACAGTAAAGTGGTTGAGAGATACAATATGCTCAAGACAGCCGATTCTATTGTCTATTGCACTTCACACACAGATCAACTCTTCGCACAGAGTATTATTTCATGCACTGAAAGGTTGTCAAAAATTTATCAGTGTTAAATTATTTTTATCACATTTTACACATCACTTTTTGCGACATAATCTCCTTGCTTTTCAATACACTTTGCCCATCTGTCAACAAGTTTTTGTACATAAATGCACCGCTGTCTTCACTTCTTCATCAGAAGTGAATCAGCTGTTTGTCCCCTGAAAGCAGTCCTGGCAGGGCTGCTTTCAGGGGACAAACGGGTGAAAGTCAGACGGCGCGATATCAGGACGATAGGGAAGAGGCTTTAACACCTTTAAATGTCTTTTGCAGAGTGTCAGACGTGCCTGAAGTGTGCGGACGTGCATCGTCATGCTAGATCACGACGCCCTTGGATAGCGGTCCCCTGTGTTTAATCCTGAGTTTAGGCTTCAGCTCTTCAATAAGCATCTCACTGTAACTATGCGTTGATTTTTAACTTTTTTACTGATAATGTTCCAATACCGGCCCTTTAGAAAACCAGAAAACTGTAAGCATTGAAGAATTTTCCAGCTGATGGTTGACTTTTCAACTTTTTCTCGGTCGGCGATTGAGAATGTTTCCATTCCATACTCTGCCATTTACTCTCAGGCTTGTAGTGATGAATCCGTGTCTCGTCACCAGTGATGTTTGCAGAAATCCTGTGAATTGTGAGACGGTAGCCTTGAACGAAAAGCGCTGTTAAGAAAACAGAAGTTTAAATAGAACCAAAGTTTAATTCATTTTTGACTCACCCATGTACATTTACTGTATCTAACTTAACAGGTCTGGCCCTCACCTATTAACACAGGAATGAATCTTTTCCATAATGAAATTATTCACCGATTCAGCTGATCCACTGAATGGGACAGAAGGGAATCTTGGTCATGCCTGAAAAAAATCACTGGCTTAAAACACTGATCCATTGATTCAGTTGACCCTGTGAATGAGGAAAAAAAAAAGTATATATCATTTCAGATAAAATAATGATTCACTGATTCAGTGAAATAATAATAAATTTCAGAATTTCAGATGAAATTCAAATTCAAATTTGATTTGTCACATACACAGTCATGAACGATATGCAGTGAAATGCTTATATGACCGCCAGTGACCTTAAAAAATAAAAGCTTATACATAAGAAATAAATATGAATAAAAAGAAATACGAAAGAAAATAAATTTAACTAGTAAAATATACTGTACAAATAAGGGCATAATAAAAATATTACAAAATATAGAAATATAGAAGAAAAAAATTGAAATTTGTAAAAATTTGGAAGTGACTATGGGTGTGCAAATATGCATAAAAGTGACTTATTAAAGGGTCTTATTAAAGTGTCTTGTGCAATGGTCCAGAAATGAAAATATAAATATATAGTGCAAGTGTGTATGAATGAAAATAATGATTCACTGATTCATCACTAAATTCACTAAATGAGAGACTGATTCTTGGTCATGACTGAAAGATTCACTGACTCACTAAATGAGCAGAGATAGAATCAATTCTCAATAACGACCGAACAATTTACTGAATCAATAACCGATCCACCAAATGATTGACAGAATGACAGAAGCCAATCTTATCCCTGCATAAAAGGTCTCTTCACTGACTCTCTGATTAAGAGAGGATCAAATCTCAATCATATCCAAAAGGATTCACTTATTCAAAGACCAATTTAGAGAATTACACAGCAATGATTCAGAGTCACGAGTGAAAGATTCACTCCCTCTGAACATCTTGTCAATGGGAGAGGACTTTTCATTCGTCACCAAGAGATTCAACTCATCCACTGAATGAAAGAGAAGTGAATCTTAATCATGACTGAAAGAGTCACTGACTCAAACACTGAGGAAGGAATCTCCATGACCAAAATGATTCAGGCACAGATTTTTCCTTGATAAAAAGAACGACACTGTTATTTGTAGTTATTGATACAAGAATCATTCAGTGACTTATTTAATAAGAGTATGTTTGTTCGCTGATAGCAAGGTGACTTAGTGGTTAGCACTGTCGTTTACACCTCCAGGTTCCGGGTTTGATCCCTGCCTCGAGTCTGCGTTTGTGGAGTTTCCAAATTCTCCCTGTGCTTGGTGGGTTTCCTCCGAGTACTCCAGAAATTAGCTCCAAAGATTTGCATTCCCAAATTGCCTGTAGTGCGAGTGTGTGTGCCCGCCAATGGATTGGCACCCTGTCCAGGGTGTACCCCGCCTAGTGCAATAATTCTCCCGGGATAGGATACAGATTCCAACCCCCTCCCGCCCCCCGCGACCCTGTATAGATGATGAGACAGTGTTTGTTCAATAATTATCTATTCTAACAGAAATCTGAGGCAGGATTAGCTTTAAGATACAGGACCAAGCATTGCGTATATTACAAGAAATGTGTGGAGAATTAATAAGTTTATCATGTAATTATTTAGAATTTTACAGTAAACTGGAAAGGCTTGCCATGATGTTCATACCTCACTCAAATTATTCTCTTGATTGTGCTGACAAAATGCTTACTGTTTAACAGAATTAGCCATGCTGCACCGTGTTTGTCAGGACGGCTCTTATGGGATGTCAGGTAAAAGGCGAATCCTGACGCTCTGACAGCTCGGAGGGCTTCAGCTCTCAGCCACGAGTCGAACGCTAGGCCGCTGTCGGCTCGTTAATGGCCCTCATTAGGACACGGAGTTCTGCGTTTGTGCGCTGACGGCTGCTGAGCCCTGAGGGAACAGAAGTGCTAAGACCTCAGAGACAACGATGCTGGAAGGTTTACGGGATTTGTGTCAGAAATCTTCGGATCTGTTTGCCTTCGTCCCTGCTATATTTGTCTTCAAACGAGGTTTTCGGCACTGTTTAGTTTATATATTTATAACGTACATTCAATTGACATATTTGAATGTCTTTTTTTTTATGTAGTTTTGTTTAAAATGTGTCTCAAAAAAGTCTTTCAATCATGACTGAGATTTATGTCTCTCTAATTCATTGAGTCAGGGTTTGATCATTGAATCCCTTCAATCCACAACTCAGTGAGTCAGTATTTAAGTATTTGAGTCATGGCTAGAGATTTTTATCTTTTGTCAATTCAGTGGGTCAGTAGTCAAGACAGTGAATCCTTTGACTCATGATTGAAATTCACCCCTCTCATTCAATTAGTCAATATTTGAGTCAGTCAATCATTTTGGTGATTTTTTTAATCGTTCTGTGAGTCAGTGTTTGTGCATGAGTCAATACTTTATGATTAAATGAACTTTTGTTTATTGAGTCAGTATTTAACTCAGCGACTCATTTGTGTCAGGACTAAGATTTGTGATTCTCTCGTTCAGTGAGTCAGTGTTTGAGTCATTGAATCGTTTGAGTCATAACTGACTCAAGCATTGACTCACTGAATGAGAGATGAATGAATCTCAGTGAGTCAGTGTTTGAATCAGTGAATCCTTTTAGTCATGACTGAGATTTTCCTCTTTCATCAGTGTGTGAGTCAGTGAATCTTTCGATCATAACTGAGATTTGATTCTCGCTGATTCGCAGAGTTATTGAGTCAGTGAATTTTTTGCTCATAACTGAGATTTGATTCTCGCTGATTCAAAAAGTTATTGAATCAAAGAATCTTTTTGGTCTTGACTGAGAATTGCTCCCTAGTCATTCACTGAGACGGTGTTTAAGTCAGTAAATACTTTCGGCAGTCACTTGATTCTCTTATTCAGTGTAGTCAGTGCTAGAGTCAGTGAATCATTTGAGTCATGACTAAGATTTGATTCACTCTCTTTCAGCGAGTGACTGAGTCAGATAATCTATTTGGTCTTGACAGAGATTTGCACCTATTTCATTCGTGTTCGAGTGAGTAAACCCTATTGGCCATGGCTGAGATTCACTGCACCTTTGTTTATTAAGCCAGTGTCATTTGAGTCATGACTGAGATTTGCACCTCTCTCATTTAGTGAGTCTGTGTTTAAATCAGTGATTCCTTTCGGTCATGACCGAGCCACTCCACTTTCAATTTACAGGTCAGCATTTGCGTAATGAATCTTTTGGTCATGACTGAAATTTTCTTCTTTTTTCATTCAGTTAGTTAGTATTCAAGTCAGTGAATCCTTTGGTTCATGATTGAGATGTGCACCTCTTTCATTCAGTGAGTCAATATTTGAAGAGGGGAATCTTTCGGTCATGACATTCAATTCAATTCAATTTTATTTGTATAGCGCTTTTAACAATTGACATTGTCCCAAAGCAGCTTTACACAATCA
>JAQMYJ010000005.1:26499012-26539682 GCA_030014305.1 Clarias laeviceps
AAGTCTTCAGAGAAACAGCTGCCAACACCAGTCGGGGCCAGAACCATCTTCTAGGTAGCGAGAACCATCCCCAGACACGAGACATAAATTCATTCCTCTCTCATTAAGTCAGTGTTGGTGTGAATACTTTGGCTGTGACTGAGATTCGCTTCACTTTTGTTTGGTGGGTCATTGTTTCAGTCAGTGAATCCTTACCGGCATAAGAGATTCGTATTTCAGTGCCAGTGCTCAGTGTTTAGAATTCTTTAATTTAAGGTTAAGACAAGATGTGAGATTGATTAGTATTTGGATTGGTATTGTTTTATAAGAAATATGTTAATTAATGATAACATGCAACATGTCTAATTATTACATTTTTGTAATAATTAGACATGTCTCTTCAAAATCAAATAACAATTGTTACAATCTCAAAGTCATCATAACAACATTAAATCTAAAGAAAATGTTGATTGTCCTCAAGACTTGCCTGCCATTTCTCTCACTTTCTCTCTCTCCCTCTCTCTCTCTTCCCCCTCTGTCCTTTATTCCCAACGGTATGCTAATCAGAAATTTTGTAGGTACAAATGTTGTTGTGGTCCTCAAGCCCCCCGTTGGACCAGGTTGAGTGGCAGACGGAACTTGTAATAGCAGGTGTTACCGTACTGGTGCTGAACAGCTTGCGAGCTCACCCAAGTTTGGATTCGTCCCTCAGGGACTGCCATTTGAATAAGCCGAAGCTGAAGGTCCGACTATAACCCACCCCGACAGAAGCTGCGCACCTTTAATTAGGCAGAGAAAGGAGGAGTAAAGAAGGAAGATTTATGTGAAGTCATCTGAGTTCGGGTAGAAATAACTGCTCATTTCAGGACTGAGGAAAAAATGTAGCACTGTTTGCATTTAATCATTTAGGAAGCTGTAAAAAAAAGTTTTTTTTTTAAGTGTAAGAATGTCCATGATGATGTTATAAACTCGCGTCACATTCTACTGTTAATAACAGATTAGGTGATGAGTATTATAAATGACACTATATGGGTACCTAATTATAGCATTTCTAACTTCTGCTAAAGCTGTGATCATGACTGAAGAGAAGGTTTGAGGATCCATGTACTGGAGGTTTTTTAAGCAATGCACAATCCAAAAGTCAAAATAGGACCCAGCAAACAAAATTCAAGTAAAAACAGATGAAATTCAAACAAACTCAATAGTTGGCTAGACTTCGCAATGATAGCAAGACTAAGTTTTGCTTTTGAAGGGGTACTCAGAAGGTCTCAGGAAAAGGTATTTCTTTTACAAAGTTTTAATGCACACTTTTGCTAGGATTATTGTGATAAAGATCTGTTTGTTCTCTCTTGTGTGCTAGGAGTTAGTAGTTATGATTTTAACTAAACTATCTTTTGGTTGCACCCGTCAAGGGGTCACCACAGAGGACCATCTAATCAGCACATAAAACAGGTTTAACACTGGATGTACCCCACCCATTTTATTCAGGCTTGGGACCAGAAATGCATGCATTACCTGAGTAGTATTGGGGGTGACGACCAACCAACAGTGGGTCTTGAACCCAGTTCCTCGGATCCCCAAACTAACATCTTAGAGACTTGAGCCACCTGAGCCATCACTGTCCTTTAATATGTTTGAATTGTTAGCAATGCTACAATGCCTAGTGGTTGTTACTTCCATTGGTTTCATCTAGATTCTCGGCTGAATATCAGTTTCTTGGCATGAAGCATGAGAACATGTTAAGTTTATGAAGCTTGTAAATATTGTGTAGAAAAGTGTGCATTGCATCAATAATATTTTGTCTATCGAGTTATTTGAAAGGAGAAATTAGGTTTTGCGTAAAATTAGTAAAAAAAAAAAACATGGACATCTGTATGGTCAGAAATATCAGCTAGATAAGACTTAAAATCAATTTTTTTGTCAGAAATAAAATTATTTCTATTTTTACTACCTGAACTTTGAAAGTAATTCCGATTTGCTAAAAGAGGACAAAAAGTTTCCTGAAATTTTCTTTTGGCAGCATTAGTGATGCGTGTTTATCTTGTATGGAAAAAATATCTTTTTTTAAAGCATGTTAGACAGATGTGGTCTAAATCTGTGCACAAGGAACGATGAGCCATCAGCTGTGCCACCCTGTCCCCCAGCTCCTGAAACTCCACAGGAACGCCCCACTGCGGGCAGGGGCACGTTCATGCATCAAAGTGACCGGTGGTGCGTTGGTGATGGAGCGTTGCAGTCAGCCTCTCGGCTAGCGATGGCCTCCTCCTGCAGCACGAAAGAGGACATGAGGGATCGTCGTCACGGCGGGGAGCAGGAAGATTCTTCAACCTCACCTCTTCCTGTTGCCCTGCCTGTCTCGGGTACCTTCTGCACGACAAATCCAGAGGTGCCCCTCTTTGTCATGACCTTCTACCTCTACTCTTGGAGTTCAGATCTGTGAGAAAGCAGGAGAGTATTGGGGTGAGAGTGGATAGAAAAAGAAAAAAAGAGGGGAAAAAATGGGGCTGGTTGCCATACATTGTGGGAACATAAGGTGTAAAGATGGGAAGGTAATTGGGGAGGCTTTTGGGTATGCCGAGGTTGACCCTTGATTTAATTAAACCAATTTAAAAGCAGCTTCTTGAATTAATTAAATGCACGTCGCAACGTGGCAACCCCCATCCCCAGCTCCGGTTCGCTCTTTCAATAAAGCGCCCGGCTTCTGGTCCATTGTTTCACACGAGACTGATGGGAAGAGCGAGGGCTTAAAGAAAGAGCTAATACGTGGTGGAATGTTAATGCAGTTATAACCAAACCATAATTTCAATATTAATGCTACTATAAAGAGAAATATCAAGAGTGTCAGGTAATAAGGAAGCAAGCGTTGTGATTTTTTTGATTTTCTGAGGTTATACCATCTTTAAATTGTCATATTCTAGCAGTAAAAAAAGGCAACTAAATTCAAAACAGTCAGTAAACTCTTTTTGTAACCTGATTGATATAATTTATAAAATAGTACAGTGCTGACCACTATGACAGTCATTTCAAAAGAAAAAAAAAAAATCCTCTTTTTGTTTCAAAAGAGATCTTCCTTTTTTTTCACACGTTATTGAACTCCAGGACTCGAGAGATCTGCCTCGGCCAGAATAGCGCACGAGACGAAGCTTTTCAGTAATTACAAACATATCCACTGAAATCCAGCCAGGTATTTCGACGTATCCCTTATATGCAGCGTCGGGGAATATTCATCCCCAATCCCGGTTGCAAGTAAAGATGTTTTACATGTTGTAGACTGTAATGCGTAATGCACTGGAAATTAATTTTTCATGCTGCATAAAAACGTGCCGAGTGACAGCGGATCGAACCCGGCGTATGATACAAGCAGGATTTGGAAAGGGCGATTATTAAGGCGCAAAGGATCATGGGTGTAGTGGTAGAATATTCAAGGCAATATTCGAAGCTTCTTCCGCTGTGTCGCTTTGTGCGATTTTTGCTAATCTGATGAGCTGTCCTTGGATCGCTTTTGAGGATCAGCGAAATATTACAGCGCAAACCGGTGAAGATATGAGCTGCTGCTGGAGCGAGGCGTCTTTTCCGGACTCATGTCCTTCAGGTTTAGGAAGATATACAGGCTAAAAAAGGAGAAGTACTGTATTCTATAAGTATTAGAAGTGGGGGAAAACGCTTCTAAAATGCCACACTGATTCCAATATATGTATAAATACATTCTAGAAAAATACTGTATTTTTTTTCAAATCTATGAAATAACACACATGACATTAGTTAATTAAGTACAACATGTAAATGATAAATGACAACAACAACAATACGTTATTATTATAAGACACGAAGGTCTTATGGAACAGTTCTTGTAAGAACAGTCAAGTCAACAGTCAAGAATTGTGTCAAGTGCGTTTGTAAAACCCATCAAGCTCCATGATGAAACTGTCTCTCATGAAGACCATCACAGGAATGCAAGACCAAAACTTATTTCTGCTGCAGAGGAGAAGTTCATTTAGAGTCACCAGCCTCAGAAATGACCAATTAACAAACAGCACCTCAGATTAGGGCCGTTATAAAGCTTTACAGAGCATACAGTAAGTTGCAGATACATCTCAATATCCAATATTTACAATACTGGATAATATACAATAAACATATACAATATTTGAAGATAAACGCCTTCAGCATTGTTTTACAGTGTAGAAAAAAAAAAATCAGTAGACTTCTATGGAGTTAGAAGGTGTGTCCAAACTTTTGACTGGTAGTGTATGTTCGCATTTTAGGTGGTAAAGTGCTGCAGTTCCTTTATAATTCTACAGGCGGTGTGTTCTAAACCATTATATCTAAAAAAGAACTCATTTAATATTCAGTTGGGATATTTATAAATATAATATTAAATATAAATTATAAAATATTAAAAAATAATATTTATAAAATTGTGATACCAAATGGAATCGGCACCTGGGTATCGTGATCAAATTGTATCGGATGAGCCCTGGTGATTCCCGTCCCTAATAACTATGGGATTTATCTTTTATTATATAATATATAAAAAAAAAAGTTATTTAACAGATAAAGCATGTTAGGTGCGGGAATGAATGTAAGATGTAACAAGAACTTATTTATTTTTAAAAATCCCACAACATTAGAGTACCTCTAAATGGATAAAAAGTAGGATGAGACATTTTGTAGTACATCGCTATAGTATAAGAAGAATAAAACGCATCAGGATGTGCTGTTATAAGATATAATCTATTACTTTTGAATATTTTTTTTCCTAGAACATCACAGCACTTCTCTAAAGTAGGACGTTGTTTATTTCCTCAGTCGGCCGTCTCGACTCGGTGCCTCGGTGCCTCGGTGGCTCGGTGGCTCGGTGCCCTCTGCAGCGGTTGGCTTTAGGTGTGACAGCACCTGTGGCAGTTTCACTGGTGACATTTTGTCATCTGTTAAACGCACAGGGCCACTCAGGGGGCTAATGAGGAGCGTTTTTTTAGTGATCAATAAATCATGTGTTATTGATTTTTTTTTTAAACTCCCCCTAAGCTCGCTTCTGTTCTCTGAAAGTCAGACGCCTCCCAGGAAGACCAGAGCGAGGAGGCTGGGAGCAAATCAACACCAGCTGCTGACCAGTCAATGCCGTCATCCTGAAAATCAGCTGTTTAACAAAGATTGATAAAGAATAAAGAATTAAAAAGACAAAATTTATAGACAGAAACAAGATATAGGAGATGATGCACAGACAGGAACGAGTCTTTAATGGAGTCTTCTGTCATATGTTCTGATTTCCTAAATGTTAGCAGCCATTCATTTGTCTTTTTTTCAACTGTAAGACTATTAGTTTTGTGGCAGGGGAAAAAAAAAACAACACATGGTGATGCTCTAATATTTTGACTATTTTGACTATTGAGGCAGTTTTAAGTACTAACTGAGTTGATGTGTGATATGCAAACTATGCAATTAATGTAGACATTAAACTTGTGCAATCAAGCATGATCTTATGGAAGAAGTCTCCAGTACCAGTGATTGGTACTGTATACGGGCAGCTTTCTTTCTAACATGACTTTTTTTTTCTTTTACATTTCATAAGAGAGAAATAAACTGTGGTGAATAAATACCTCCTTGTTTCTTGACACTATAATGTATTACAAATGATGATAGGAACTTGCTCCATGCCATGAAGTATTTCTTACACAACAATCTCGAAAGCTTCCAGAAGTATCACTGATAATCAATTTCTGGATTTTATTTTTTTTATCTGCAAACCATTTTTATTTCTCTCCAAGATGACCAGTGTGAAAATATGTGTCTACTGAGCGATAATTTTTTTGCTTAAAAGGGTAGATAGAAGACGGCCTACGTGCATCTCGTGCTTCAAACACACACACACACACACACACATGAACGCGGTCTATACATTGCTGAGCACTGTGACACATCGTAGCTTTGCTGTGGCAGGGTTATTAAGACACCGTGGCAGGGGTAGACATCTGCTCCTGCGCTGATAGAGTTCCTCTGAAGTTATCTCAAATCCACATCGCTCTGAGAGATAGCCGCGTGTGCCAGTCTGCAGCAGGAGAGGAAGTGCCACAATAACGCAGCACCCAGCACAGGGGCCTCATGGCCATACCACTCAGCCAGCAACAACTCCAAAGCACACACACACACACACACACACACACACACACACACACACACACACACACCGAGAGGGCAAACACTGATAGAGAAGGCCATATAAAGGGGAAGGGGTATTTGCAGGGCGTCTCACAGCTTATCAAATCAGTTATGTCCAACTGTAACGCTCACATCAGGAACGTCCACCGCCATCACTCGTAACCGTTTCAGCTTTAGTTATCACAAGCAGAAAGTCAAAAGACTGAAGAGAAGGATTTTACCCCACTTGGCCTGTTTTTAGTGTGAGCTCCTGTTCAATATTCATTTGTGATAATTACATAAAATAATTAATGCAACAATTACATCTTTTCTGTATTATATGTTTTAAGTAAGGAATAAAATACGATGGTGGCACAGCGGCATAGCGGTTAACCTCAGGTCTGTATGCATGTTTGCATGTTCTCCCTGTGCTTGCTGGGTTTCCTCCAGGTACTCTGGTTTCCTCTCACAGTCCAAAGACATGCAGATTAAGTTGTCTGATGTTTCCAAATTGCCTGTTTTGTGTGTGTGCATGAGAGTTATGATGCAATACAATAATGTATGCTGTTATAGAAGAATAAAAATCATCAGCAATGTGCCGTGTGTGTATGAGAGAGAGAGAGAGAGAAGCAGAGTTAGTGTTACCAGCCTCAAGTTGATTATTTTCCAATAAAACAAATCTCAAAGTGCTTTTTTTTCGCTTTATATTAAATATAATCTTTTGTCAAGGGTAAAGCATTATTTATTAAAGAAAGGGCTAAAAGCTAAATTAGAGGAAATTCATTTTTTGTCAGAAACCAGGCAAAAGTCAAACTGAGATTAGAAAACAAACAAAAAAACAAAACAAAGAAACCTTTCTTCAAACAAGCGTTTTATGCAGAATTGTAATTTTAGACATCAGATGAATTTGCAGTATTCATGTAAAAACTAAAAAAAATTAAAAAAATCTGTTGTTTTTCCATTTTTTAAATCTAAGCCAATTATATTCCCCTCTAATGTGACCTCATATGAATAGGGTCCATCTCTCTGAAACAGACACTAAAATAGTAAAAGAGAGATTAAATGATTCAAAACTGCCTTATCCGAGTGGTATTTCAGCTGGAGCATTAAATACACACTTTGCTCGAGCTCTGAGACCTGCATCAGCTCGGTAAAGAAATAGTCAAGAAATTTAAAGGCATTTAAGGGACTCAGGAAGCAGGTATATAACTGTAACTGGTGTTCAGGTGAATACGAATTGGTCCGAACCAGATTAGGGACATGAGCGGCAGATCCTGGATTCTGATGGAATCAGTGTTACAGCTCCTGAGATAGACAATAGACATATTTATTACAGATCTTGCCAAAATCCATACTTGACTGCATGCTTTTGACCCTGATTTTATTGCTTGACAGATAGAAAAACTTTTTTTTTACAACTTTTCTTTATATAAAATAATAATTAAATACAACATGGTACATTTGCACTGCACTTTTCTCTCGTCTTCTTGACATCCGGAAGTCTCACAAATGGCAGTATTGAGTGAATCACTTCTCTTCCTGAACAGGATTTTATTCACAGTGGCCTCAGGCTACAGTGACCTGACCTGCACTTTCATTTAGAGAACTAAAATAAACCGAAAATAAAGTACAAGTACAATTACAGGGCTGGTCACACAGCCCTGATCATTTACCCTCCTGGGTTCTGATGGAGATTTGTTCCCTTAAAGCTTTTGTTATATTTAAAGCCAGGTACCACCCACTACTGCATGATTTTTTTCTTTACCCATAATTAAAAACATATTTTCTATCACCTTTTTTAAAAGGTTATTTAAATAAGCTTTTAGATTACATATGTACAAATTAGCAGATTTTGCATGTAATTTAACTTTATTAATAATTAGTAATTAATTTATAAGTCAGACTTTTACATGACATTTTAATGAAAAATAATCTAATACTATGAAATTATTTAGAAAAACAAAAACACCAATGAATTAATAACAACTGCCCATTTTGCATGGTTTGATAAATAATGTTAAAATTATACTGCAAAGATATAAAAAAAACTCATCATTTTATATATTTTTTATTTTTTGTCCATTTTTATTGTTATTTATTTGCTTATTTATTTCCACCTTTTAGTCTCATGGAAATGGCTTTAATAGTCCATAAAAGGACTAGACTCATCATGAACATGAATGCCATGGCAGTCTTGTGCTTTTAATGATTTCTTTGAACTGACCTTTTATGGAGCAAAATAAATGCACAACATACATCTTCAATAGAAGAAAACCCCAGGAATTTGGAACACAAGGTTTAATGTATTTTGGGTTTCCTGAAATCAACACAAAGCATAAAATTATACGTTCAGGATCCAAAATACACCAAATGAGATTATTAATTCAGTGGTGCTGAAAGTCCTGAAATGTCTTTTAATCTGCCAAGCCCAAGGCCTCACAACTTTCTGTTAGTGATGATGATAAACTCCAGCTGGTAGCTTCTCTGTGCCAACATAAAAAAAAAAAGTTTGTTTGACAGCACACATTGGATTGACCAATACACAGTACAGTTGAAAATCCAGTGCATTGCAGGTCTGAGACAGACAATGGTAGATTTATTCAAGTCAGGAATGTCTTGAAGTGTTGGAGTAATTTCTAAACAACTGCAGATTCCAAGATAGTTCAAACAATTGTACATAAGTTCAAGTTATTGGGAGGTGGAGACACTTTCTGGAAGAAAACCCAAACTCTCAATTTTGGCAATGAGCAAACTGGCTCAGATGGTCAGGAACCACCCAGGAACCACCAAGACACAGACCTGCAATGAACTGGAAGCTGCTGGAACACCAGTGTCACTGTCTACCGACAAGCCAGTTTTACATCACTATGGACTGAAAGGCTGCCATTGAAGGAAAAGAAATCTCCTGCTCCAAATTCCTCACTAAAGTTTTCAGCTCACCACATGGACAAAGAAAAAGCCTTCTGGAGGGAAGTTTTGACCAGAGGTACTGTATAATTAGAGAAGTTAAGTGATGTATTCAACCCCAAGAAACTGTTAAGCATGGTGGTTGGACCTTGTGTTTTGGGGCTACATTATGCATGAAAAGAACATTGTGATTCTCTGACAACTGATGGCAAGTTACTGAACGAACATGCCTGTTCAGCACTAATGTTGGGTGAACAATCCAGGATAGCCAGCTCTTTGTTGCTAGGAACAAGCCCAGCCAAGTAGGGTTTCTAATATCTCATCACCTGTCCCATGATGCTTCATGCCAAGTCAACCTTCAACGGCTGTTCTAAAGGAGCCACGCAGCCTCAGACTATAGTCTGGAACTATCGCTAAGCTACTTACCTTCCCTCAAAGACCAAGCTTCACATCTAATTGCACATTGAGTACTCACTCTGCTGACTTCTATGTGTGGACTTTATTTGCCAACAGGCACTAATAACTCTACAAAAGAATTATGAAGAACAACCTCTGTATTCTTTAGCAGAATCTCAAATGATCAGCTTGAAAGTTGTAACTTGGACAACATTGAGTAATGACCCCAAACACACATCAAAGTTGGATGTGGAATGGATAAAGCAGGGTAACTTCAAACTTTGGAGCCTGAACTGTATTGAAAAACTTTGGACTGCTCTTAAATAAAGTTTAATTGAATGTTACGAGAACATTGCCCGGCTTATCACAATGCATCCAACAGTAAACTATTATGATGCCAACATGATACATTTGCAAACAATGTACTGTAAAAGAAACCTAATTCATCCAACAGGCCACCTTATTCCATTGTACCATGGTCCAGATGCCCATTTTAGGCTTTTTTTTTTTGTTTTTTTTATTGTCACAGTTCCTGTTTGCTAGTTCTAGGATACAACGTTTGTGTTGCTTTTAGTCATTTAATAGACAAAATAATAGACAAGCAGGTCAATTGTAGTGCAGTGGATAATGTAACAGTCTCAGGAAGATAAGGTGCCCGGTTTGAGTCGCCAATTCGAATTTAAATTTACGTGTAGTAAATTCCAGTCAGCTGCCCCACCAGGCTCAGAGCAGGGCAACAAAGTAGTTATGGAGCTCGAAGAGATTGTTTGTCACTTATTCTTTCAGTAAGATACTTCAGGTGGCATGGTGGTGTTGTGGATAAGACTGTCGCTTTGCACCTCCAGAGTCCGGGTTCGATTCACGTATCGGGGTCTGTCTGCATGGATTTTGCATGTTCTCTCCGTGTTTGGGGAGTTTTCCAAATTGCCAAAGTGTATGTGTGTGCGCTGCAGTGGAATGGCATCCAGGGTTTACCCTGATTTGTGCCCTAGGTCTCCTGGGATAGGCTCCAGGCCCCCTGTACAGAGGATAAAGTGGTATAGAAGATGAATGAATAAATAAAATGCTTCACTTTATTTCCGCCTCAACTTTCACGTATGTTAAATCACAGCGTTTGCAAACCTTTTGCATGGGCACTCGCTCGATTAGTCTGTGAGTTACTGTGCTGTATATCGAATTAACATATTTCTCCTACACAATCACCAGAATTCTTAGAAACCCCAGTCCAGTTATTAGGCAATTTAAAACTCACTGCTACTCCCCAACTCAATCACATTATAGTGTAACTATTTTACATATCAAAAATCCTTATACAACACTCACACATACACTAAAAGTGTACAATTGAGTACAATCGACATACACTTTTAGGAACATTTTGATTGTTTTGTTTGTCTTTTTCCTGCCTTTACTTCTCTCCCTGCAGTCTATTGTACTGCATTGCCTTGTTTTGCATCAAACATACACAGATTTAAACTGAAACTGAAAGATGAAACTATATATATATGTATAATTAGTATACTATATGTATATACCTACATGCACCATGACCTCACCCATCACTATTGATGTCTTCAACGTGTTAACACATTCTTTGCCCACATTGAAATAAAGTTGAGTCATTTTAAATGCACACATCAGTACTAGAGACGTTAAAGGTGACGGGTACAAAACGGGTCGTGTATTAGTGTGAATAAACTTTATTAACCTATTGTTTGGGAGCTTTGACCCAACCCTTAATCTTCTCATGGGGCAACGGGGAAATAAACAGCTCCGGTCAGGTGACTATTGAGACATAGAATGTGACGCTGCACATGCTTCATTGAGACTATTTGTCATTTAGTCTTATATTTAGAGCCTTTTAGATTGCTGAGATGACAAGATTAATATTGTTAATTGTTAATTGAATATTCTTCAATTATATAAATTAATATTAAATATTAATTAATTGAAAATTCTATTGAAATTTTACCTAATTGTGTTATTTGACTAACATGTGAAGAAACCATAGACATTTTGTCCAAATTTGGAAACAGGAAGTAACTTATGTTACTATGGACATCTCACAACAGACTACATTAAACAGGCAACTCGCACCTGGCAGGTTTGCCTCTGTCCACAGTTCGTCCTCTGCAGCTGATCCAGAAAGCAGATGCAAGGCTTGTTTTCAAGTTCTCCCACACCACCCCACTTCTCCGCTCCTTGCACTGGCTTCCTGTAGCTGCCTGCATCAAATCCAAAACATGCTCCTCACCTACAAAGCTAAAAATGGCCCAGCCCCAACTTACCTCTCAGCTCTAATCACACCACGCACTGTACCACGTTCCCTCCGATCCTCCAGCACTGCTCGGCTGGTCCCACCATCTCTCAGAGATCGAGGAAGACATGCATCTAGACTGATTTCTGTTCTGGTACTGAAGTGGTGGATGAACTTCCTCTAGATGTCCATACAGTCGACACTGGCAATTTTTAAACAACGACTACAGACTGATGACTGATAGACCTAAATATCTATCCTAGATATTTGAAAAAACTTTCCAACAGTGTTTGACTGATGGTACTTATAGTTGGTTACCTAGTAACCAGTGTAAAGGACTATCCAAACTTCAAAGCACTTTTGTAAGTCGCTCTGGCTAAGCGAGTGTACCAAAGGCCTAAATGTATGCACCAGACTGTCGGAAGGGGCGTAGTTTAATATTTTACTGAGCACTCTCAGTTAAAAGCACTTTATCTGAAACATTTACCAGGATGACTAACCAGGATCCACATAGCAGCTGTCAAGTTACAGAGCTCCACAGTAGCTATACATTTACTGTATCTTTCACCTACACCTTTCATTTGTTAGGTCAGCTTTAGCTTGCTCTGTTAGCTTTCATACTTTGGGACTGCTTGTCAACATTATTAAACACTATTTTAAGGTTTGGTAATGAACCTTGTTTTACACCTTGATATCTTTGGTTTTTCCTCAAACTGTTCCTGAACAATGTTTGCTGCATGGCAGAGAACATCATTCTAAGTGCCAGAACAATGGGTTCATGATGTTCATCCATTAATTAAACATATTTCTTTAACACATGTGCTCCACATGTGTTCCTCTATGGTTCCTGCAGGTGTCAAGCCCTACAGTACTGTAGGTACAGTGTTGTGTTGTGTCAAGACTCAACCTACTGGGTTTAACACCTATAAATAGGGGCACACCTTTGTTCTGCTTCCTCAATGCTGAATCCATTTCAAACACTTCCCGGAAAGTCCATGGGCACAGAGTGTGTTGGTATGTATTGGTGTCTGTTAAGTAGCGGTGCTCCCCAAAGCTACCTCGACCAGCTTCATCACCTATTAAACACTTTGTCTTTCTTTGATTTCTTTATCAAGACAACTTTACTCAGTGGTGTAATGGTTATTGTCATAGTTTCTCTTGAGTAACTCAGGTCAAATAAAAGGTTGCACCTTTTAATTTAGCTGTTGTTATGGGAAAAGCTCTATTAAACAAACAGCTTGTGCAAGGTCCTGTGGCTCATGTGGATTGTGGAGTGTCACATCTGGGTTAAGAGAATTCTGGCTCAAACCCATGCTGGGACTCCATACTGTATGAGCGTAGATGGTTCGAGAACCAGTGGCAGGACACGTGATGTGGAAGAAGTTGCAGAAAGGTTGGAAGTGTAACCAAATGTAGGGCTATTCTGGGCAGTAGCTGGTACAAGGGTACAATGTCCGCCTCGGGTCTGTGTGCGTGGTGGGTTTCCTTCGGGTACTTAGCACCCTGTCCAGGGAGTACCCTGCCTTGTTCCCAGAATCCCCTGGGATAGGGTCCAGACGTTCCGTGACCCTGTACAGGAAGTGTTAGAGAATGAGTGAGTAAGTGAGTGAGCACAGTAGTTACAGAGTTGGTAATAAAAGTGCTTGTTTAAGAAACCTAACTTAATTCGAACTAGAATGTAACTTATTTTTTTTTAATGGTTCAGTGTCAGTTAAGTTTCAGTTTTGTAAAAGAAAAAAAAAAGGTGTTATCTTGTTTCTTCCTTGATTATGTTGCGTGTTGGATTTCTATTGCTGTAAAGGACAAAAATCCACAAACGTAAAGTCACTTCCTCTGTCATATCGTTTGGCCTTCCTGTTTGAAAACGAAAGTGGGGGCTTGTCGAGGCCACCAGCATGCTGTAATCATACGCAATTAACAGAGCTGAGAGAAGATGGTGCGATGCCCTTTCCTTTGGATAAAAAAATATAAAGGTTAAACATTTATGAACAGATATAAATCAGATGACACCTGCGAGGCTCTAGGGGTGGCAAGGGCTTTGCCAGCTCCAGCCGGGCACTTGTGGGAGAAGTGGAGCTCTCCTCTGGCCGCTGCCTGCCATCCGCCTTCCTGTCCTGCCGAGTTCCCCCTAATTATCCTCATAAATGTATATGTGCAGCCGCAGGAGATCTCACGGGATTACGCACTGTGTGTTCAGCAAATTGGCGAGAAGACTGCTGGTCAGAGGAGACTGAGATCCGGCCGTGTAAATGATCTCTTCACCTCAAAGAGGTTAAATCCAGAAGTTAAATCCAGAAGTTCCCCATGTTCTTCAGGTTGTCCCTCAGGGATCTGTTTACAGTCCTAAAATATACTTTTTTGAAGGAGTCTCCAGTTTCACAGTAATACAAGGGAGTTTACGTGGTTTTGGACAATAATCAACTCCAGGGTGGTAACCGTAATTTATACACACTTCAGCAGCTGTTATCTACTGTATGCCCTTTTTTAAAACTCAGATTTCCTCAGTAGTCCCATTGTTGACACCATCATGTGACCGTGATTTCTTTTGTGCATGTATATTTCATGTTGAAGTGTGTATACATGTTTAGGCCCCTATGTACGGTACATTGCCCTGTCATTGATTATTTTCCTATAAAAAGACACCTGATTCTAAGCATTAGTTTCTTGTCCATGTTACATGCACCCGGATTGCATGCAGAGAACAGGATCCGCGAAATCCACCAAACATTCCCCCTGTCAGATGTTTAGACACCCAAAGGTGCCGTGAATGATTCAAGCTTCCCCATGGTCTCCGTGTCAATCCACCACAAGTGAGCTCCCTCTCATGCCGCCGTAGTCCGTGTTTTGATGTTCAATTTAAAAACGAGCTAAAGTTCAGCCGATGGAACAAGCCGGCAATAATTTCGGAACGACGCTAAGGAGATAGTTTCGATTAAAACACGCGCCGCTCATCTCCCACAGAAGAACGGCTGAATGGATATCAGTTAATAAGTCATATTTAGTCGTTTTGCTTGGATACAGACAGGCGCAGGTTTTATAATGAAGTTCTTTCACTTTTAATTGGATATGAAAATTAATGATCATCCACAAGTTTAACCTTAAAAATAAACAGCAATGGTCAAAACGTACAAACATCCAAAATACACAGCTGTGATTAATTGTTTATTGAATGCGCTTACATTTATATGCATGTACAAATGGTGTTCAATTCTAACTGGGACTTTTGATTGAAACCTAACAGAACACAGTCATGAGAGTAAAAACTCGATTTATTTTTCTATATAATCCCCTGCTACACTAATGCACTTATCCCAGCGTTTCACCAAGTGCTTGGATACCATCAAGGTAGGAAGTTTCATGCCATTACATCTCTCCGGAAATGCTGGCACTCCTTAAATGTGTAATGGGGATGTGGCAGTAACTCCCAGTCGAGTTTCTGTAATGTGCAAGTGGTGCACTGGGCCGTATATGGTTGGGCAATATCTTAATCAATATAAAACAGACCTCCTTTGGTGAGCAAACCAGATTGTGTTTTCCTGAGTGTGTTATGCACATCTAGTAGAACCTGTTTGTGTTGACACCAACCTGAAAGAGTCAGATTTTTTTACCAATAATTCCAGACATAACTTTACCTACAAATGCAATTACTCCGAATTTTTTGGAGTCTTTTTGATTGACTTTGTGTGATGCACATACTGTATACTACTGCTCTTTAGACAAAAAGTCCCGGTTTAACTTGAACACCTTGAACAATTGTATTCATAATGATACGGTTATTTTAACAACACTCCTGAAGTCTCCATTCTGATTCTTCAGAAGGTGTTGATTCATTTCCTGTAACAACTACTCAACAATAAATCACTATAAACAGGAAAAAGTGACTCCACTTCATTAAAAGCAATAAAATCCCTTCTTCATTTATCCTCATTCATCCAAAGTCAGGAATGATTCCAGTTTATTCAAATGTAATTCAATATCATTTAACTTAACTCTTAACTCTGTAAAATAAAATGACCACAAAAAAAAAAAAAGCCCAGTTCTATCATCATCCACGCTCTCATTAGAACCCGAGCCTGCGAGCAGCTGAGAAACCTACTCGGTTTGTGTAAAGGTATTTGTTTATTTTATACATTATTTACTTTGTGATAACAATTATGGCTAAACAAGCTCCTTAAATGATATGGCTGGCCATAAGGAGAAGAAAGAAGGTCGTCGGAGTAAATAAGCACTACATCCTGCTTTAACTGCTGCCGAGTCCCTTTGTGGTGATTAGCCCGGTCCCATGGGGCAAGTGAGTTAGCAGAAGCAAAAGCTCTCTAATGAGCTGAGCTCTCGTGCCCTGCTTCGGCGTCTCCATCCATCCACACACACACACACACACACACACACTGCCTGTGTCTCTCTCTCTCTCTCTCAGTGTCCCTACAGAAGCCAGTGGCACAGCGGGAGTCCCAGGAGGGGTCTGTGCTGCACCTGTTCTCACTGTAATCAGTGCATTTCTGTAGTCCGTGTCCAGGTGTAGCCAAGCGTCCAAAGATCAGGGGTATTCCGGTCTGCTGGGGCTCCATGCTCTTGTTTTTCTGTTTTTCTTTCCCGCCCCACCCCACCCCATCCCACTCTGCGGAACTTCCACTTCCTGCTTCCTCTCAGCCCAAACGTAATAAACCACACTTAATGCATATGACATCTTTTTTTTTTATTAACTATATATCAGAATTGTTTTTAGGTGTCACTAAAATTGCTTTCAGGATCAGTAAAATTGATCTTATCCGCTTTCAATCAGCAAGCTTTAAACTCAAAATCAAGCATGAATCTTGGCATTCTTGGTGAAAATAATATTGTGAAGCCCAATAGTCCCATTTTATATGAACAACTTTGAACTGGAAGATTGAAGCATCATCCAAGATGGCCACCTGTATTACATTTCAGCTACATGAAAATGAGATTTTCTTCATATTCATAAAAGACAATAAGTGACACCATGTCCTAAGCCAACCACATCAGTGTGTGCGTGTGAGACATCACTTAAAAGTTTTGAGGGAAAAAAGTCCTTAAGGAAAAGTCCTATGTTGAAAAATACAATGAACATGAATATGTTGCTGTAGTGCAAAAAAAACATAAAAGTCACCCAATGGTATGTCTTGGCTAATCAAACAAAAAGTGGGATTTGTGCAAAATTAAGCAAATATATTATGTCAAAATGGGTTTCTGAATCAGATCTAGTAAATTCTGGAATACAAACATTTATATCATATTTGGTTCTTATCGAAATTATTCAGATTTGATTAAATAAATCATGCAAAGAATCAAATAAATCTTTGTACAGATATCTAACTCTGGATATAATGTGATATGTATCATCTATGTGTGTGTGTGTGTGTGTGTGTATGTGTGTGTGTGTGTGTGCGTGCACAAAATGACTGTTTACCTCCTAGTCTTTCAGCACCGATACCTTCATTGTCCTGATATGATGTGAATCAGATAGACAGAGACGTGCGAGAAGAACAGACAGATGGAGGGAGTCGGTGATGATGAGGACCTCCATGGCAGCTAAACAACCCCCCTGCTGCACAATTCCCTCTGCAGTGGTTCACAAAAGCTCTGGTGTGTGCTCACACACACACAGCGCGTCTCGTGGGGAAGATCTCCGACGATGCTTCGCGTGGACCGGCGAGTGTTCTGGGAGCTGAGCATTTAGACAGATGATTATATAGATTGCAGGTGTGGGGCAAATAAACAAAAGGCCGCTCCATCTCTGGAGGGCAGCGACACTCGATGGCCTGATGTCCTGCTCACGCTTCTAATGGTGTTGATAACACTTCTTCTTTTTTTTTTGTTTAGTTGTCAGTATTGGATACTATTTTAATATATAGTTTTTGTCTATTTTACAGTTATTTCTGGAGAATATTATGAAACACATGATGGTTTATATTTAAGTACATTCAACTGTAATTAATCTGTAATTTTCACAAAACAACAACAACTTTATCCTAAATATACTCCTGCTTTTCAGGCTGCACATCATTTAGAAGAAATGGCAAAAAAAAAAAAAAAAAAAAAAAATATATATATATATATATATATATAGTATTCGTAATAAATTATTACTGTATAATCTTACATTAATTCTAAATGTGTATAAAACATATTTTAATGTTTTATGAAAAATTTTTGTACTATTTTTGTTATGGATAAAAATCCAATTTTTTAAAATGTAAATTAATTTCTCAACATAGACATTAGCAAAACGTACTGCAAACTTTATCCCAGACTTCTGGTTCTCTTGATGATCCCATGTAATTTCTATAACAATTCTGGAATTTCTTTGCAAACTATAAGTGAATTATTAAACTTTAAGCCTGGGTGTCCAAAATCAGTTTAAGTGGCCAGCGAGAGGTAAATCCTGTAAAAGGGCAAGCGCCGGCTGTCCGTCACGGCTCAGCGTAAACAGGCCAGCGTGGTGCAATAATCCTGGGAAGTGCTCCCGCCGCTCCCTGCATCCTGCCCTTGTTTTTTGCCCTTGCCGGCCGGCGGGGGGGTTGTTTAGAGCAGGCCGTGTGACCCGGCCGCCTGGGGACGGCCCTGTGAGGGCTTCCTGGGCCACAGGTGAGGCCGTGCTCCAATCTGCACCTTCACCCAGCGGGCCAATCAAGCCCGGAGCTCACGTAGCAACCTGCAGGCGAGGAAGGGCCCCATGCACACCTCCTGTCCCTCTGAAAGCCCAGAGGAGCTCGCCACTACCACTTTTAATTACCTCTGTGTTCTTCATTAATTCATGGGCATCTTAATGCCCTGCAGGCCTCAGATACAGTGTGTGTGTGTGTGTGTGTGTGTGTGTGTGTTGTATAAGAGAGAGAGAGAGAGAGAGAGAGCGACCATGGCTTTCAAAACACAACAACATAAGCAACAGTGGCACAAAGTTCTCCACCGGGGCCTCAGGGGCTATTTTCGTTTAAGCTCTTGTAATCAGCACCATATTGCAAGGCAAGACTCTCGGGTCAGTTACCAGGGGCCAGAAATTGGACGTCCCTGAGCACCGGGTGGAAAATGAGTCCCCAAGGTCCAGGCGTATGGTCAAATTCCACCTGTGGCACAATTTATTAGGTCATCCAGGGACATAGTAAGTGATTTGAGATGGTGAGAATTGACAAAGATGAAGTGACCATAATCTCATAGGAGATACAATGAGGAGATTTAAATTATTTTTAAGATTTATTTATTTAATTATATATTTTGTCACTGCAACAGTTCTGCTAATAATTCTGGACAATCTGTTGTAAAATCCCAACCAATATTCCACCATTATGCAAATGTAAAAACCTTTCTAACTGCACCTGCATGCTCTGAATTTGCATACTGGAACCTGATCGGCTCTTATGTGCTAGGACACAATAACAATAATTTATCAGCCAGTTATCCCAATCAGCCAGTTCCTAAATTTAGGATAGGAGCAGAGCGGTTTCACAAGAAGATGTGTAAGGCTGGTGATTTTTGTACATTTGCATCATAGCAGTTTAAGTTCAAGTCCAAAATTAATGGCACTCTTAATAAAGCCAAACAATCACCTAAGGACATCTGCAAGATGCGTGATATACAGTACCAGTCAAAAGTTTGGATTTATTTTCTACATTCTAGAACAATATTGGATTTTTTTTTTTTTTTTAACAGTAAAATAGCACATATGGCATTAGGTAATTAAGTAACAACAAAACACAACAACAACAACAGTCAGATGTTATTATAAGACATGAAGGTCAGCCTTTCTTTAACTGTTCTTGCAATAATAAGTGCATTTGCAAAACCCATCCAGCACCGTGTTGAAACTGTCTCTCATGAAGACCTTCACAGGAAAGCAAGACCAAAACTTACCTCTGCTGAAGAGGAGAAGTTCATTTAGAGTCACCAGCCTCAGAAATCACCAATTAACAAGCAGCACCTCAGATTAGAGCCGTTATGAAGCTTTACAGAGAGGAGATTATTGTGTATTTTGGATAAACGCCTTCAGCATTGTTTTACTGTGTAGAAAGAAATACAAATCAGGAAAGACCTTGGAATTAAAGAGTGTCCAAATTTCTGTCTGGTACCGTATGATGACATTTGAGGTGGTAAAGTGTTGCAGTTCCTTTATAATCCTACAGGTGGCATGTTCTAAACTTTTCACAATGCAAAATCCCATGTTGTAGGAGCAAATAGTTGGTTTAGAATTGTAATAAAAACAACAATTGGGATGTTTATAGAATTGTGATACTAACAGAATTAAGGCAAAATTTCATATTGGGAAGCGCATTTTCCCATAGGAAATAATGTAAATGCAGATAATCTGTTCCAGCCATTCTAAAATATTACCAATATTACCAATTTCCAACACTATGATTTTATATTTTTTGCATATAAAAACTATTTAGAAAAGACATGTATATAAAGTAAAATATGAACTAAATAAGCATTAAACCACACTTAACCTTCATTTATGATTCCTCATGCTACCGACTGCTTTAAAAACAAAACTAAAAGTGGCTCCCTTCTTTTTTCCTGCCGTGCGTGATAATATTTTTGAGACCCATCGCTTGGCATCGCATGCCAGGGTAAATTTCTTAAAAATTTTTAGTTTGCAAGGCAGGGTATTCGTATGCTGAGGTACCACTGTATATACAAGTCTATACATAATCCTCTCTGGGTGCCAGTATTACCAAGCAGCTCCTACATATGATGAAATATCTTTGTACCGCTTTTATGTAAGCCCTGAACTTTAAAAAAATATGACAGTAACAAGGTAAGCTAGCCAAGGTTTGTGTTTGTGTGTCCGCAGACAACAGGTGTTCTCCAGCCCACAATAGTTGGCTGTTGTGTTCCATCCGACATTGTGAGTGTACAAGTGGAAACACACAGGGGCTGAACACTGACTCGAGGCTCCTGGGGAACAGAAAGTTAATACAGTGACAGATGTGTCGCCTCGCTTCAGCCTCCTGGTCATGCAGCAGCGGTGGCAGCAACAGCAGCAGAGCTCACCACTCTAACCCCCCCCTCCTCTCTCTTTCTCTCTCTCTCACTATTTTTCTCTCTCTGACTCTCCACCTATAGATCTAAATGCTCGAGAAGGTCCCAGGAGCGACGCAGGGGTGGCGAGCTGCGTAACACTGGCACGCTTCCCCCTCCTCGCTCCCTCCCTTTCCGGTGTCACATGATTTCCTAAGATTGACAGCCTCCCCAAAGAGTGAGAGCTGGAACAGATGGAATATGAATGGTTCACTCGTGTATGAAAAAGGTGTCTGGGCAAAGGAGTGGCGTTGTGGGAGCTGCAGTTGCAAGTTAAGTGTGACAAAATCTCTTTGTCTTCCTTCTCCTACGATTTCACGCCGAATGGTCAATGTTTAAAAGTGCATTATAATATTTACTATGTAACCACACATGCAGCTCATGTTATATATAATTGATTAAGGGTGCCAATAATTATGATATGTCATACATCGTATACAGACATATAGACATAGTTCACAGTTTATCTGTATATCCACTCTACTCATATAACAACTGCTAAACCAACAACTTGTGTATATACTGTAAATTAAGGCAGGTTAATAAATATTGGCACCCTTCTTAAAAATTAACAGATATAGTACACCTAATAAATAATGCATGTGACTAGTGATTGAAATTGTAAGCCAACTCACTTAAAGTCACAGGATAGTATTTAGTTCTAGTATTTAGAACAATACATTATATAATTCATTAACTAGGTTGAATTATTCAATAATTACAATGAATAGATAAATAAAGTAGAACTTAAAAATACTGTATATGAACACTATATCATCTGTGATTACATATTTTTTTCTTTTTATAAAAGGATTTCTTACTTCTTACTTACTATTTTTTTTCTTCTTACTTTTTACTTCTTACTAGCCACTTCATTAGCTAAACCTTGCTAAGACTGGATTGGACTCCTTTTGCCTTCAGGCCTGTCTTAATTCTTCATGGCATACTGTAGATTCAACAAGGTGCTGGAAAAATTTCTTTGAGCTTTTTCTCCATATTAACATGATATCATCACTCAATTGCTGCAGATTTGTCAGCTCTCCCAATCTCCCATTCCACCACATCCCAAAGGTGCTCTATTGAATTGAGATCAGGTGACTGTGTCACCATTTGAGTACAATGGCCTTGTCATGTTCAAGAACCCACTTGTAGATGATTTTAACTTTGTAACATGGCATGTTATCCTGAAATATAGGATAAAGTGGATGATCAGTAACAATACTCAGGTTGGCTGTGGGAAATAAACCACACTCAGCCCCCAAACATCACACCACCATCATTGATACAAGGCAGGATGGTTTCATGGTTTTCACCATGCTTTCATGCTGTTTATGCCAAATTCTGAATGTTGGAGCAGAAATCGAGACTCATCCGACCAGGCATGTTTTTCCAATCTTCTGTTGTCCAAGTTTGGTGAGCCCATGCAAATTGTAGCCTCAGTTTCTCATTCTTAGCTGACAGAAACGGCACCCCGTGCGGTCTTTTGCTGCTGTGGTCCATCTGCTTCAAGGTTTGACGTGTTCTGTGTTCAGAGATGCTCTTCAGCATAGCTTGGTTATAGCAAGAAGTTATTTGGGTTACTGTTGTCTTTCTATCGACTCTAACCAGTCCGGCCATTCTCCTCTCACCTCTGGAGTCAATAAGGGATTTTTGAACAGCCCTCACTGGATAATTACTCTTTTTCAGACCCTTCTCTGTAAACCCTAGAGATACTCAGACCAGCCCACCTGGCACCAACAAACAACAACTGTCAAAGTCACCTTTCTTCCCCGTTCTGGTCCACAAGTTTGAACTTCAGCAGATCGTCTTGACCATATATACGTATCCAAATGCATTGTGTTGCTGTCATGTGATTGGCTGATTAGACACTTACAATAACAAGCTGGTGTACCTAATGAAGTGGCCAATGAGTGCCTATTCAAAAACTATTCATTTAGTTATTACAGTAGATGCTAAGAAGGTCTATATGTACGTATATATGTATATTATATGTATATGCATTCATATGTATCTGCTCCAAACTTATTGGCATCCTTTGTATAAAAAACAAACAAACATTAAATTGAGAATAAAAAGCAAAAATTAATGTGTTATGCAATATGTATTCATTTGAATCAATTACCAGTCATTTTATCTACTGCCATTTTAAGTTTACTAAGTATATTGATCTAATAATGAATAAACTAATTTTCTACCAGATAAATATCAGTCACTTGGATTACGTGAATAAATTGTGAATGTTACATTTAAAATCACTTTATTAAACCTTCTGATTTGATCCTTCTATTAGTTAGTGGGTGGAAAAAAAGTTTGTTCATGCATGATTATGGGATATGAGCATACTTTCATCCATAAAACCTTTTTTTTTACACAAATAATAATCTCAATTAAACATTTTTATTTCCATGCTTATTTCATTCACCCGACGAAACATAATACTTTTTTGGGGCGTTTTAATTTAAACAAATTAGGGCTTCCAAAATTCTCATCAAAATTATCCGGGAAGAAAATCACGTCCTTGGCGATGGATGTGTCAGTGGGGTCTTTAATGGGCGTCTGATTGTTAGTGGATGCCATTTCAAAGCAGATTTAGCACAGCAAGGAAAGCCATTAAAAGTGGAAACATGGCGCTGCTTCCTAATATGAGATAATAAACAGAAATGATCGCATGGGACGGTTGTAGGGGGGAAAGGCTTGGATTTTAATGGTGGGATGGAGAGAAAAGGAGAGAGAGGAATGGAAGCTATGAGATTTAGTTTATTAATGCGTCCGTTCTAATACGTCATCATTTCCATCGGCTACTTGGGCACATGGTCCAAGCTGGACAAAACTTAAGACTAATAATAAATCAAGTTTTGTGTTTTCAGTTAATCATATAATCTTTGATATAATAAAGTTTTTTGAGATCAGATTTAAAAAAAATTGAAACATTCATGAATAATGTTACAGGTTTAAAACCGTTACTTTTTAAGGGAATAACATAACTAACTCTTAATAAATCTTCCGAAACATTTTAAGTTACCATGAAGCAATCAAATCTATGCATAATTTATTAATGAAGGAAAAAAAACATATAGAATCATGTTGGTACAGAGAAATATGGAGGAGGTAAAAAAAATGCACTACAATTCATGTCAAGTTGTATGAAACCAACCTATCTTTCATTATTTTCTTACAACGACAATGTCGTTCCTCTTCCACCAAAAGCAATAATCAAACAATTATATATATAAAATATTTCGTTATCCAATCATTTTTCACTAATGTAATTGTTGGATAAAAGAAACAGAAGATGACGTAGATGCTGTTACAGCAAAACAATCAGCTTCAGAGTGAGAACAGAAGCTCCTTGCATCTCTCTGCCATGTTGTTGATTATTTTCCTAAACCAGAACACCCAGTAGTCTTGTATTCCATGTTATATTTGAGACATTGAGACGCTGAGACATGTTACGTCCAGTAAAGTTAAAGGTCTTCCAGTCGAACATGTTGGAACTCTTTATTTCACAACCTCACAATGAAATTCCAGATTTGGGATAAACATCATCTCTAACGTTAATTATAAAGGAAGGCAAATATTTACTCGCGATCGAGCGTCGTCCCTCAGGGATAAAGTCGCATTCCGAAAGCAGACGTAACGTTTATTCTGATTGATAAGCCTTTCATCCTCTCTCTTACGTCCTGATTCATCTAACGGAGCTTGAGGCGAAGAAAAAGCGCCTGCCTGCGGCTCCCTCGGCATCTATTCGCTCTTAACCGCTAAGTCATTACCGGCTAATACATGTAGATTGTGTTAGGAGCGAATGATGCACGCTGAAATGAGGGAAGAATTAGTGAAGTGTTATGGCGCAAAGCAGATGTGCAGCTGGAGTTATTACAAGCCGAGACGATGAGCTGAAAAACATTAGGTGATGGAGGAGTGGCAGCTAGAAGACGGCTAAAGGTATTTCGCTCAACATCCCTAATGACAGCGCCAGCGCGGGACATGCATCATGATCTTAATTTGATTTGAGCGAGTGCCGTCGACGGAGATGTTTGTCCTTCCATACAAAGCGAAAAAAAATAAAATTAATAAAAAACTAAATACAAATACTTGCACAAAACTCTTCGCATATTTAGTTTTAGTCGAACTGCTGTGCAGCCAATTTTACACACGGAGTTCGAGAAAGAAGAAAGTTTAGCCAAATGACGTCAAAGCAATGATACCCTCAATTAGCTATGCAGCAAAAACTTCCCGTATTTATAGCCCGAACCCTGGAGACTGCATTTCTTTGCTTACTAAGTGACAGAGTTTACACATTAGCCATGATTATGTTATGGTTGCCTAAGTACAAAGACTCCCTTTACTGTCAATTACGGAATAACAAGAATGGCACAAAAAGAGGGAAATTTAAGCTTCTCCAACAACTTCCTGTAATTTCAATTTATTGAGAGGGAAACAGAGGATAAAGATTTTGAAATTACCAGCTATTATGCGCCACAGAGAGAGACGGGAGCGCCGGGGTAAGTTCATAAAATACAGCTGACAAGCCCGAGCAAATTACCCTAGGACCATTACAAAAATCACTTAATTGCCCACCATTCTGTCAGGTCAATTGATTCTAAATGAAAAATAAAAAAATAAATAAATGAAAAGCGTTTTATGTCGGGAAGAGGCAGGCTCGGGAGAACGAGGTGAGCGTTTAGGAAGAAGGGATGATTTTGGATTCAAGGCGTCGAATGCAGGAACACTTTACTTTCTGCCTTTCAGAGTCAGCGCTTCACTCCGTAGATCCGGGTCTATGGAGAAAGAGAGAGAGAGAGAGAGAGAGAGAGAGAGAGAGAGAGAGAGAGAAGATTACGGCCTGCGCAAGAAATAATCAATCCATTATTTCTATTCTTTCCTTTTCGCTTATCGCATCGACTTTAACTCAGGTTTATATTCCGTTATTAATCTTAAAGCATGTTATTCAGTTCAGTAAAATAGTCTGAAATGCTTTAGAGAAATAAACAAGAAAGAAGTACAGATATTTGTTATTAATATTGCACTGTTTCTATTTCTGTGCTTTACATACGAGAAGGAAATTGTTGTGATAAAGTCCAATAGTGCGAAAAATAAATAAATAATGAAAGTGAATCAACTATGAATCTATGCTACTAGACTTTTTTAATGGAAGAGATATAAATAGTTCAGGTGTACCGCGCATATTTGCAATCAAACATATAGAGTTCTAAGAAACACTATTCCCAAGTAAAAACTAAGCAGATATATTCCTGAGGATTAAAACAGTAGCAGTTCTGTGATGGCTGAGAAAAGAGCAGCGAAATCAAGATATCAGCAAAATACTGTCCATAAACATGATAGACTGGGATCCACTTAATAAACTGGTAGGTTGGGTCTATACACCAGTTTATCCTCCATATTGATTAAGGAACTCATAACCCAGGACCACTAGAAGATGAAAGAAATCAGACGAGATTGAAGAACACGGCACCGGTCTGCCTTCTCTCCGGTTTATAATAAGGAGCGTCTGATTAGCAGATAAAAAGTGATTAATAGCGACGCTGATTATCGAATCAAGCCTCTCGATGGGATAATCAGCTGATCGTTTTCATTCCGTAGATGTCGGAACCGCTAATTCTGTGGTCTGCTCGGAGTCTCGTCACATGCTTTGACTCGCGACTTACGGAAATGTTTTAAGAAGATTTCAAATGCTGAATATTCTTAATTCTGATTGGGGATCGATGTTCTGCAACAGTAACTCAGACTTCTGCCAATCATAGGATTGGGCAACATGGCGACTTTCCAGACGATCTACAGATCCACAGTGTTTTTTTTTGTTTTTTTTATTGGAAGGAGTCTCCAGTGAGATTCAGAGAACGGTCTTAATAAAGAATGTATTAGTGTATTGATGAACTGCTGAGATGTAAGTGGAATAAAGTTGTTTTTGTTGAGGGAAATATTTCACATCCGGGCTGTTTCTAGTAAGTCCAGGTTGCACTACACCACAAACCATGTAAATCATTATATATACATAGGGAGAGTCAAAAATGCTCCAAACTCCAGTTATATGAAATTTCAGCTGCACTGTCTAATCAGCGCTTTCTGTTCAGGGCTTCTGTCTCCCCAGTCACTGCTGTGCAGGTGTGAACATGTTACATCAGTTCATTTGTAACTGCAATGCGAGCAAAAATGGACTCCTCACTTGTGATTTGCACGAAAGAAGAGCATTTTAACTAAATTTGAAGCAATACTCTAAGGAAGGTAAAAGTTTCTTAACGAGAATCATTACTGGTGACGAAAAAAAGTTCAAAAGTCGACCATCAGCTGGATAATTTATCAATGCTCTTAGTGTTCTGCGATTCTCAAGGGCCAGTATTGGTATGTTATCAGGAAAGAGTTTCAATGATCAACAGTGATCGTGAGATGATAACGCATAATGATGCACGTCCGCGCACTTCTGCCCAAAACTTTGTTTTGAGCTGTTAAAGCCTCCTCGCTATAGTCCTGATCTCGCTCCATCAGACTTTCCATGAAACTAGAACTATGAAGACTGAAGATTCACTTCTGATGAAGAAGTGAAGACAGCGGCGCATTCATGGCTCACAGCTCGGTCTAAAACTTTTTTTAATGAGGGAATACAAACGCAGATTGACAGTGTAAAGAAAGTGTATTGAAAAACATGGAGATTATGTCAAGAAATTATGTATTTGTCTTTTCTATAAGTTAATTGAAATAAATTCACACACACACACACACATATAATACCAAGTCAATATAGTATGGTGGCAAATTTTATCTTTATTATTGCTTGTAAATACTGTATATTATAAATATTTAGAATTATATTATAATTTATATTATATTTTAGCTGTGTCTAAAAGATCACGTTTCTAGTTTTCCATCTTTCCATCTAGTCTTCCAGACTATCATAAGTCTAAAACCTCAGCAATGAATCTCAGATTAAAAAACGATCGACTTCTGATCTAGTTCTACCTCTAAGCCACAAACGTGCTGCTCCCAGAGCAGCCATTCTGCAGTGATTAGGATGTGGCGTTCGGGATGTAGATGTAGATACGCAGGCAGATCTTTAGATGAAAGGAAGCGAGAGATCGTCATCTTATCCACGCATCTCTCGTTCCTCCTCTATCGGTGTCTGATTACAAGCGGCGGCAAGGGCTCTCGCATTGTCCCGCCGCGTTCTCGTCTGCACTCTGCATATGCTCAGACTATTAAGGGGAAGACACCTATTGTGTTCGCTCATCTTTGGGAATCAAATATGAACAAAAGGATGGAGGCAGTGGTGGAAGGGCAGAAGGGTGGAAAGGTGGAAGTCATTGGAAGAAGTTGGTGGCATCCTCAGTTCACAGTATGAAACCTAGAGATTGTGAAAACAAGGATTTGTAAAAAGAAAAAAAAAAGGTTTAAATGTGCACACCTAACATTAAAAAAAAAAAACACACACTAGTTGATGTTGGAGAAGATTTCTGAACGTGTGAGCTCTGAGATGTTGAACAATGTCTCCAATGTGCTGCTCTATTGTACGTTTGCCGGCACATTGAAGCCCTGAAAGAGCATTATTAACATTTGAAGAGAGAGGAGAGGGGGGGGAAGAGCCTAATTGGTGCAGCGGTGAGCCGATTAGCTGCGAAAACGGCGGCTACCGAGGGCCATTAATTAACCTTAGAGTGATGATTATTACTTACATTAAAGAAGAATACATTGGAGATGGCAGGCACCTACTGCCGGCACTTCAGACGGCCGCGTCGATAAGCCTGCCCTCCCAAGCCGCAACATGTTAACCGTGAAGCTACTAATTAGATGTCAAAAATTCATAAGGCCCCTCTTTAATATTGCATATCTATCCTGGCCTGTCACTTCAAAAACAAGGGGTTGCATAAACAGAGCGACCGCAATCCGAAACCCCAGCGGGGGCGGGTGCACGTGAGGCAGACGCCGGAGCGTCGAAGAACGAGGAAGACGACGGAGGAGGATGAGGAGGAGGAGGAGGAAGAGCGCGAGAAGGTGAAGAGGAAATGGAAAGAAGGCAATCAAAGATAAACCCCGGAGAATGGCACCTGTGGAAAAATGCAATCTTACAAATTCTCTTGGCGAAGAGCCGGTGGAGATGAGCGCGAGCTCATCAGCGTGTGATTGTGGGCAGAAGAAGAGGAGAGAACGCAAAACGAAGAAAGCAGTAGCCGGGGTCTGAGACGAAAGGATAGAGGGGCGGGGGGAGGGAGGGTGGATGAGTGCTAGGCCAGGGGGGGCATCGAGGATGCGACATGACTTATCAGACGCACTGGCAGGTAAATAGTCATTTACTATGCATGCACAATGAAGGCTACACGGGGACTTGACACAGTCGCACGGAGCGATGATGAAAGCGGACGCTATTGTTGCATCCATCAGGGGCCGTTTTTTTTTTTTTTTTTTTTTATATCGCTGCCTCCTTCTGATGCCGGCCTTCAGCTGCGACTCACTTTGCATAAGATGGGAAGGACCTGAAGTGGGCTGCATTATGTGAACACCGGGGCTGTGCAGAATGACAATTACTAACCTATTTATTTATTTATTTATTTGAATTATTAGCTTCTCTGAATAATTCCTTAGCAGCTCTTCTTTAAGACGAATAAAATAATCCAAATCCTATCCATCACTTCTTGCAATGATAAAAGCTCCACGCTCATTGTCTTATTCTCACCTGCGCCTGTACTCATGCAAACCTAAAAGACGTGACACGTTCCGATTCCTAGCTATTGAAGCAAAAAATGAGCTCGACCCCTCTGCTAAAAGTCGACATGCCCCCGTGTGTTTCTCTGTGTACGACTTCCAGATGGCTGAACAGTAAACAAAAAACGCGCGAGGCGACGCCCCTCCCTCATCAACCCCGTCGTACGCACCATAAGTAGCTTAATAATCACGCAGCGATCATCCTTGTGCATGTGCACCTGCAAACTTTTTGATGCTGTGATATTTTTTTTTCCCTTCTCAAAACTTAAATAAACAGATTTGGTCACGGTTTAATAAAGGAGCACGGCGTATTTGTTTATTCGTCAGATAATCGATCCGTCTGAGCGTAAACTCTTATCTCTCCCTCTGGAAACGTGAGCGATAGGCGAGATGCCAAGCGGTGAATCTGTGAGCGTGATTAACAGCTTAAAGCTTCCTCTGTCACTTTCTCCCATCACACGCCGTCCTTTATCTGCCCTCAGTTCCAAGGTCGCGAGACTTAAACCTGATTGCATTCTGAAAATTTCGTTTCGCCACAAATTCTGGAAAGGAGTCGGATTTGCCGTCTGAGTCGCCGACGCTTTAATACCACTTTCCGGTTAGGGTTGTCAAAATACCGCCGAGCTCGACTGATCCTTGGATGAAATAAACAATTTCATTAAACTTTAGAGTGAAATTTAATCAAAAGGTCGCGACCAGAGGTGGGGTGGAGAGTTTTTCAAGCAAGGGCCTCGACAATTGTACGATTTTCACACCATACAAAAACATATAGCAGACGATACATCACTGTCACGTCTCGTATATTTGTAAACTAAGGAGTGTTACACTATGTGAAAAAGTATGATGATTCTCAAATTCACATTCTTGATGGTTGTTGCTCACTCAACTCAGTGACATCACATGGCTTAAAGGTCCCTTATTCTCTTTCTTCAACACCTTAACACATATCGTAGAGCACCTGCAAAGTGTGAGCGTGTTACTGCTCCAGCTGCAAAACCCTAATTGATTTTTTTTTCATACCTCTGTTTCACTCCTCCTTCAAATGTGCCATTTCAGTTTCTATGTAAATGAGCAACAAGCTGGGGAAGGGGATCTTCTTATATGAGTTCACAATAGAGTAAAACGTCTAATTGGCTTGTTTAAGCCTTGGCCGATAAATAGGAAAGTGTCAAAAAGCAGACTTTCTCCCCCACTCAAGTTCTTTGTTTGTACAGACAAAAATTGTAAGGAACTGCAATCATTTTTCTCCTTTAACCTGCTGTGCACTTTTATAACAAGCAGCACCATATGCAGTGTAGTATCTAGTAGAGCTTACTATTTAGTAGTTTAGCGCACATGGTGGGATTTAACCATAGATTTAGTATTTACACTAAATCTGGTGTAAGATAATCACCAAGGGTTCAATTATTGGGCTGCATCAAGCAAAGAAAAACAACGACGGAGATTTGAAGTTACTGGAACGGTGTTAAGAACCATTCAGTACATTATCAATGCTGTGGACAGGATAGTGCATTCCTTCGTGGAAGAAATGTGGTAAAAAATAAAATCATCAATGGTGATCACTTAAACACTTGGCGATGGTAAAGCCACTTGTTAGTGAGACTCATCAGAACAGAAGGTTTCAGTTTGCAAAAGAGCATAAAGATTGGACTTTGGAGGATGAGTCCAGATTGAGCCCATTTCAGAGTTCCAGGGTAAGAAGGGAAGCACATGAAGCGATGCACCCATCATGCATAGTGTCCACTGTACAAGCCTCTGGAGACAGTGTTACAGTGTCTGGAGACAGTATGATCTGGGGTTGTGTATTACAACATTATGTGGTTTTAAAAAAGTGAAGTCAGTTGACGATCCGAATGTACTGAATGACCAGGTTATATGGAGTTTTTTTCTTCTTTCCTGATGGTACAGACATATTCCATATAATCAATCAGATTGTGTCAGAGTGCTTCTGGGATCATGAGATCCGAATCATTTTCACACCTGAACTAGATGCGTGCTGTAATCAAAGCTAAAGGTAATTAAATGAAATCTTACAGTGTGCAACTTTATTTGTTAAAGCCAGACATCACACTATTTAGTAGTTTAGCATAGAAATTCTGTGCTGGGAAAATTAACACCTACTTGTCTATCCAGTCTTTTTTTAAGATTCTGTTTTGTACCGCTCTGCTAATCAAATCAGAAAGTTAATGCCGTCTGATGAGCTGCCTTCAGCTAAAATCATTGACATGAAACCATGTGGTGTATATTTCACTTTCACACATTAACAAATCAAGCCCTGTTTAAATTTTACACTATATGTCTGGTGGTGATTGAGTCTGAGATTCTTGGTAATGTACTCATTATTGGGCTGGTTTTGTGATGCAGACCTGGCAACCCTGCTAATTTAGACAGCTCTGCTTTTAAATTGATGAAATAGATATGTTTGGTTCTTTCATGGAGAGAGAAATCTGATCAATTATGACCAGGAATATTAAAAGGAATCTTCTTAATTCCGCAAAAACAGACTTGTGTGCTCGGCATTAATGCCTGCGAGTCAAGTGAAGTGCTTTTCCACAGACCGGCTCTCGTCCGCGTGCGCCGAAATGCTCGTTAGGTAGCGTTTCAGGAGTCAGCCTCGAATGATTGACCTCATTAACAGACACACGGGTGCGTAATGAACAGCAGAGTAAACACTGGCGCCGGCTAGCTAAATAATTCAGCTAACTGTCAGGCGCGCATGCAAAAGCGCTGCACGGATGCAGATGAAGGGGAGCAGTAAGCATCAGGAGAAGCGGCGGTGAGAGTCTCACTCTGAAACGCTGTGCTGTGCAAGGAATCCACAAGTCCACCAACCATCCAACCATCCAACCAACCCCCCCCACCCACAACACACACACACGAGATCTTCTTCTTCATCCTCCTGTGTCCTCCCCCCATCACCGAGTTCTGCCTCCTCCATCTCTCCACCTGTCACGGCTTAAGAGACGGCCACTGCTTCTTCCACTTCATTATCAACCTCTCACTTGGAGATTTCAAACAGATTTAGACTAATGAGGAAGCGTTTAGAAACTCCGAGATGCCATGATTCGGAAAAGGGAAGGGGCGAAGACGCGTATACACACTCGCACACATATACACACAACCTGCAAAACACTTTCTCTCTTTTTCACACACACACACACACACACACACATACACACAGAGGGAGACACACGAGCACAGCCCAGGCCTGTCAGTGCAGGTGAACAAAGTGAATAGGATATGTGACTGACAATAAAGATTTCTTTTAACATCAGTGAGCGAAAGGCTCAGGAGACAGGCAGCGGGGACAGATGCAGGAGCCGGCGTCGCTCTGAGGGGCCGCGCCGTGTTTCCCACAGACCTGCAGATGCCAGCTTTAATGATGAGCCCGGCAAAGTTGCAGGCAGCCGGGATGCCAGCCGCAAATCTATTATTTCATTTTTTTTTTTTTTTTTTTGGGTGGAAAAGAGGGCATCCTAAATTTCCTCCAAGTGTCACTAAGTGCTTAAAGTTTAATTTCAACAAGAACTCCTTTCCTTCACTGTTAATGGGCCACACAGTGAGGAAAAAACATTATTTATTAATATATATATATACGTACTATATATATTTTTTTACTTTATTATCATTTTTCTACAGTATTTCGGCATAATCACTGCACACCCCGTGCTTACTCTGCATCCTGCTAAAACTTACTAGACGTCCTTATTTTTTTGTCAAGTGAATCAGGTTAAAAAAAAAGAAAAGGAAAAAAAAGGGGGAAGGTAATGAGATTGAATCAGGTTATCGAACGAAGCTGAGGTTAAAGCGGAGTGGAAATATTTTCCATCCCCGTCTCACTGGTATGACCTTTCAGCGTGATGTTACACATTCCCCATCCTGCCAGATCGTCATCAGTCTTAATGGTTCGACTGATTGCGGCGTTTGATTTCTGTTTTGTTTTTCCTCCGGTAGTTGCAGTGTCTCCACTCGCCTTCCAGCTCTCGTCTGCTTGCTCTGCTCCGTTCCCTGTATAATTAGTAATTAACACATTCTTTTGTAGAGCCCTCTCTTTATTTATGGACAAACACTTGCCAGATCCCACACTTTCCTTCGCCAGGATCAGATTAAGCGACGGAGCGGGCCGAGTTTCGGAAAGCAGGCCAAGCCCTAGTCGATAACGCTGAAGCACACGCAGGGCACCTGGTGAATCCGCCGCTGACTCTTCGATCCAAATAACCTGCTGCTTAATTAGTCTGTGAGCTTGCGACCATATAAGCATGCCTTGAAGAATGTGAAAAATGTGCGAAAAGTGTGTATTTTATATCTAAAGGAAGCATAGTATTGTGTGATGCAGACAAGAAAAGCATTATACGAGGGGCGTTCGAGTCAAACAGGGGCCGATGATGAATTTTCTGATGTATGAAGGCGATTGGTATTTACAGAAGACTTCAAGCACAGTACGGTGATGAGACTCTTAGCGGCAGCAAAGCACTGAATGGTGCGAATGTTTAAATGAGCAGTGTACAGTACTGTACGCCCATGAATGATGATGCAGCTCACTGCAGTCGTTCTCGTTAACATTCAGCAAGTAGACCGGCACATCCTTGAAAATCTACGGACAACTTGTCGCAACTTGCAGAACAGACGCACCCTGTCTGAGGGAACTGCAGACTAATTACAGGAACTCAGTTGGGAGTGATTACCAGATCCCCTGTTCAGTCCTGAACCTCGACCAATGAGATTTACACAACTTGCGTCATCAAAGGGGATCCTGGGAGGCCAGCGTGTTAGACAGGTAGTCCGATCATGGCATCGGCGTACTGAGAAAACGTTCTACCTCTTCTTGAAGGTATTTTTTTAAGTGCATTAGTGTAGCAGGAGATTATAGAGAGAACTAAAAGTATAAAGTCCTGAAGTATCTAAAGTCCCTGTTTGATTTACTTCTAAATTCTGCAGTAACTTCAACAGATGAAACAGTCTCCGGACATATTGGAGTCCTGAGACTTCACCCAGACTCTGTTAAGTGTGAAACCTGGACGCTCGCACTGAGCACGTGATGTTAAATACTGTGGTTTTATTAATATTTCTGCAAAAAGCTACACTGCACTGCTAAAGCCACGCTCGGTTTGCATGCTAATGATGTCCCTTTTCTCACCTCCTTTAACACGATGATTCTTTTTGTAGCTCTACAAAAATCCCAGACCTTTTTCCTTTCTTTTTTTTTTTTTTTTCACTTCTCCATCCAGTCCTCTAAGCATTAACATACTTATGAACTTTCACACCCTCTTAATTTCTAAATTAAACACCTGCATTTGTTACCAGCGGCAGTAGAAGAGGTGTCTCGTCAAAGTGCGAGCATTACAGACGGGCGCTAATCACGACCGGGCCGCTACTCTGCTCTCTCGGCAGGCTATCATCCTGTGTTTCCAGGCCGAGCCCTTCTCACCTCCGCCGCCCCTGCAAGTCACCTGGTGTTTAGAGCCGTAAGAAGACGCAGTCGCGCTACCAAGAGCTCGCGCACATAGAGCCTGGAAATGTGAGAAGATCTGTCTGGAGTCTCGGTGGACATTTTTTTTCTAACACATTAAATCACTCTAATTAAATAAAGAGTCTGAGGAAATGTTAAGTCTGACGGCATAGCACGGAGTCTGGAGGCTGGGACGAGGAACCAGGGAACACTTTACTTTAGAGTTTAGTTCAAAAGTTTTCAACCTTAAACGTGGATGTGATTAAAGGTGAAGCACAAACGTGTCCTTGGTTCTTTTCTGGCGATCTGGTCCAGATGTAAAGCGCCTGGCTTTAACGATTTAATTCAATTCATTTGTAACAATAGATACTATCACATAGCAGCTTTACAGAAATCCAGATGGAGCTTTAGATCTGCAACGAAAGAGCCAGAGGCGACTCCTCCACTCCCTTCTGGGTGGCGATATACAAGCAATGCTAAGTGTCTAAGTGTTTGGAAAAACAAAAAAAATCATACTGGGACTTTTGATTGTGCATAATAACAGAACACAGTTCTGAAAGTAAAAACTTCTTTTATTACTCTATATGATGCCCTGTTACACTAATGCACTTATGCCAGTGTTTCACTAGTGCTTGTATAGAAAGTTTTCTCATGATCTCATGAGTTTTTCCATGATCAGACTGCCTGCTTCGCCTCTTCCTTTAACAGCCCAAACATGTGGAAAAGGCTTGGAGTGAGGTCAGGATGTGGCAATAACTTCCAGCTAAGTTTCTGTAATGTGCAAGTGGTGTTGGTGAATGATTGTGTGTACAGATGTGTCTCTTTCATCCACAAGTTGGCAACAGGTTATCTCTTTATCTCTTTAAATATCAGGCGTTCCACATGCTGAATGTTCACGGGAACGATGACAGTGAGCTCTGAGCCACCTCGGCCAGGATCATCATTCATGGATGTACAGCCTTCTTTCAAATGTTTGCACAGTTCAAATGTTTTACTGTGGCTAAGAGTCTCATTATCGTACTGTGCTTAAAGTCTTTTGTAAATGTCAATCACTTTTATATCTTCATTCATCATAAAATTCACCACAAGTCCCGGTTTGACTTGAACATCACTTGAACAATTACAATACTGTAATTGCAATAATTGGTAGACACTTATATTCGGTTATCCTGTTAGATAGTTTAATTGACTTGTACTCTAATTTTTTTTTCTCACATACTGACACTTTAGTCTGAAAAATTTGAACCTTTCATCTTTAATATTTATAAACTATATATTCTAAAAACGAAAGATAAATCATTTATATGCTCACAAACGCCATCGTGTTATTAGAGTGTTTTTGGATGTTTTCGTATATTTTAAGTGGCGCAAAAATTTTTTTAAAAATCATGATTGACTGATTTTTCTTTTTGTTTCACACCGAAACTAAAGACCGACGATTAAATTAAATTTGTTTACGCAAAACAGGATTCTTCACATAGAGAAGAGAGTTTTACAGCATTTGCTTGGAGACAGACCTTTGGGCCACCCTGTACATACTGTATACTGTATATTCTACATGATTGGGTTCATCAAGAGTTCTGTAAGAGTTCTACACCTCTGTTCTATGGTTCCACATTAACCCTTTAACGCTTCATTCCTCAGCTTTCCACACTATAAAAATTTCACTGGTGACATTTCAGATCTCTATCTTAACCTGCCAGGATTTTATTCCTAATTGCTCAATCAGTCTTCTTTCTGATCTAGGAAGTTAAAATTAAAGTGCCCTAATAAACTTGTTTGTGAGTAACTGCTGAGGTAGCATAATGCATTTTCTGTACTGTCCCTATTCTAAAGGAAAAACTTCTCCATATAGATCGATAGATGTGGCTGTGTATTAGATGAATAAAATTGATACAGTTACTTTCTAATATTTGCAACCTGCACCTACTTCTCTCCAAATGAGGGAAATACTAATTTCCTAAACAAAACTTTTACCGCTACACATTGTCACACAGAAAGCTGAGATATACAGAACATATAGAGTCCCCAACATACGAATGATTTCCATTCCGAGAGCTCATTCGTAAGTCTAATTTGTTCGTAAGTCCAACAAACTTTGTCTAGGTACTAGGATACTAACAAAATCTGCTATATACAATATAAAACTAACACGTTCCATGATCTTGTCCTTGTTCTTCAGAATCATGTTGATGTTTGAATGATTGAATGTGAAAAGAATGAGCGATGTCTGCCATCTTTTCACCTCGTTCATTCTCATAATTATTTTCACTTTTGTTTCCATCGTTATTGCTTGGCGCTTCTTAGCAGTACCAGCTTCATTGCTGCTGCTTTTTTACGCTTGACACGTACATGACAATGTATGCTGGACATGTGATCTAACTTCTGCAATCAAACATACACAAACGGTTATTTGTCTCTAACGAAAGTTTGTAACTCTAATGTTTGTATGTAGGGGACTTACTGTACCTGTCATCCACTAGCATGAGTTTTTTTTTTTTTTCCAGTTTTAGCTAGGATGCTAGCAACATCTCAGAGGTTTGCTAGGTTTCTAATAAAAACTAGCATAACTACTGTGTGTACAAAAGACTTAAAGGCTAAATCCAAGTGTATACAGTGTCTCATATAGGTAGCTTTCTCCTTTATGTCCATTGTTTTATGATATTTTTCGCATTATGTGTAATTTATATATTTTATATATCTCTGTTTGAATTATATTTTATCGTAACCTTTATAAATCTGTAAATGTATAGATTTGTACCATCCATTCCAATTATTATTATTTTTTTCTTTCGGAAATTGTATCTTTAGTTTAATTCCATTCTTGTAGGGCAAATTTCCTTTTATTGTAGTGAAATCTCTTTATTCTATTCTATCTTTCCCATTTTAGGTCATTAAAGCATTTCACTGCATAATATATTTTTTTTATTTTAATTTGATATTTTTTTGTAAGTTAATGATTTATTTAATTATTTATACCGTATATAACACCTGTGAAATTTTAGCATACTGCATATTGGTACAGGTAAGTTCTTGTACTCCCTGTGTTTGCTTGTAATGGTTCCGGGTTTTGATCTTTGTCTGATTTTTTCTTTAAATGAATAAACAAGTCCTGCATCCATTTCTCAAACTTAACAATAAATAGTGTTTCAAAGATGATAAAAAGAAAGGATAAACTAGTAATTGGCACCAAAATGGAGTTTTTTCCATCACCTGCAAATTTCTAAAGGAGGGTGAAGGAGGGATTAACAATTATTTGTCCACTTGTCAAGTCTGAACGAGAGTGAAATCGATTCTTTACTTTAGGTTAGTTTAGGTTGATTCACTCTGGTAAATAAAGGTAGCAGAAGCCAAAAACAAAAAAAGAATAAAAGTTATCCAAAGATCACATAGGAGTAAAATATCTTTATAACAGTCTTACAGTATGTAACATTGGACAGGGAAAAAAAGGTCACAAAAAATCACGGAAAAATCATTCAAGTCTGTACCTCATATGCGAACGCCCTGCCTTAGGAATTTTCTCCTTATGAACTGAAATTTCGCAATAAATTTGCACTAGAATTTTCGGCATATGAGCGAATGAACCAAGCCGATCCAAACCCTGGCATAAGTCCTGCATAAGTCGGGGAGCCTTGGTTGCTAGTGGAAAGCCAAGTGAAGTGAGTTTGCTTTTTGTTTTTTTTGTTTTTGCAGTTTGTGCAAGAAACAGTGAAGATATACAGTAGCTCCATGAATACCAAGAATGTTAGCAAGGATGGAAGCAAGAAGAAAAGCGAGCCGCTTTTAGTTTCGTTTTAAGGAATCATAAATTAAGTGAGGTTTAATGTCTATTTATTTCATATTTTACTTCATTTACATGTTTTATCTAAATATTTTCTAAAGGTTTTCATATGATTATAGAGTTGGAAATTGGTAATATTTTTGGGTGGCTGGAACGGATTACACTACCACTCAAAAGTTTGTGAACCCTTTCTAATTCTATGTTCGCTGCTGATTTTTATTTCTTTCTATACTGTACAACAATGCTGAAGGCGTTTCTGCTACTTATGCTCGGTGAATCCTTCATAACGGCTCTAATCTGTTTGTTTCTGAGGCTGGTGACTCTAAACGAACTTCTCCTCTGCAGCAGAGGTCAGTTTTGGTCTTGCTTTCCTGGGAAGGTCTTCATGAGAGACAGTTTCATCATGGTGCTTGATGAGTTTTGCAAATATACTTGACAATACTGTTCTTACTAGAACTGTTCCAGAACAGCTGACCTTCATGTCTTATAATAATAACTGACTGTTGTTATTGTATATTTCTACAGGTAACTACTTTTGTGTAGCACATCCATGTATACTGTATATATTTCTTTTTCATCTTGTCCAAATGCTGCATCATTTCCACATCATCTCTACAGCTCGACAGTTTTGTCCTTTGGTGCAGTTTAGCTGTTTCCAAATACAAAGGAATAAAAAATGCTGCAAACACATTCGATTCTCAGTCGAGTTCACTCGGAATCAGAAAACATTTTTTTTTTTCCTTACATGCTCTAAGTCCCATCTGATCGCTGTGTTCTCACTCAGCTAAAGTAAAGAACCACATGAGACGGAGAACACACCAAGGTTCAGTTCAAGTCCATTAAACCCTCCATATGTGAAGCCGTCCCCATTATTTCGGCAAACTTATGTACATATATTTCTTTTTTTTTTTTTTTACAAAAGTTTTTTTTTTTTCCCCCCAATTAGTGGCTAATGTGTGTATGCGTGTGTGTGTGTGTGTCTGTGTGAGTCAGAACAGGACAGAGACGCCACAAATTTATGGAGTTCAATAAGGTTCCTGAACCTCAGAGCCAAGTTAACGCACTGCATAATTAAAACCTCGCACCGGAGTCTTTTTTAAGTCGGAGTGTCAGTGTGTTATCTCTCCTCACCACACACACACACACACACACACACACACACAGTAAGTAAAGAACAAGAGAGCATTAAAAAAGCATATGATGCATACAGTCTAATCGGATCTGGCCGTTATTAGCACCCACACACACACACACACACACACACACTGAGGGGCTGGAAGTCAGCGAGATGCTTCAGGCTACACATTAACACTATATTGTGTTACTCCTGTACGAGAGGAAGCGCTATATCTTGATACGTAATTAGTTTTTATTTCCTCGGGCGATAAATAACACAGTTTGTGGCACCAAAATACAACTAATAACCAGATAAACAGAACAGAGGTCAAGTATCACAGCCCTGCAGTAAACACACATACACGCACACACACAATTTGAAAGCTTCTCTTACACTTTTAACTGCTCGATTCACTACTCACTGACTCGTTATATTGAAATTATCACAATCTCAGAACAAAAAAAAAAAAAATATGACTCTCTGCCCGAACCAAATATATTTAAATATTAATACTATTTATTCAAGAATGTTCCCAAAACATTCATCTTCTGCTTATGTAATTATCATAAAGAGTTTGTTTAAAACAACAATATTTGGTATTAACCTAATTTTAGAGAACATTAACATTTAAAAGATAAAACATTCGGTTTCAGAGAGAAAGAGAAAGAGAGAGAGAGAGAGGGAGAGAGGGAGAGAGAGGTGGAACGATAGAGAGACAGAGAAAAAGATGCAGATAGGGAGAAAGACAAAGAGAAAGACAGTGACCGATAGGGAAAAGGGAAGAGAGACAGAGACAGAGAGAGAGAGACAGAGAGAGAGAGAGAGGGGGAAGATGGAGGGAGAGAGAAAGACAGATACAGGTGGGGGAGAGGAGAGAAAGAGAGAGACAGAGAGACAG
>JAQMYJ010000005.1:26548917-26561417 GCA_030014305.1 Clarias laeviceps
ATGAATTTGGAGAGGGGGGGGGGGGGGGACGGGGGGCGGGGGGGAGTTGAGTTGAGTTGGGGCTGAGAGCAGACAGAGCTTCAGGGCAGGTGTTAAAATAAGCACCCTGGCTCTTTCAGTGCTGATCCCTGTAAAAACAAGTCCGTCTGCCAGGCTGCAGTCGACCCAACAAGGTGCTAACACATGGGCCGGTTGCTGTGAGACGGCATTCGCTGTTTACAAGATCTCTGCTCCTTGAAAACGGCTCGAATCGGATCATTTATCTTCCAGTTTTTTTTTTTTTTTTTACGTCCAGCTCTTTTCAGTTTTCCCTTTAAGCTTTTTCATTGTCGAGTGCACAAGCAGGCATTTGTCACAGGCTTTGGTTTAAAGCAAAAAGAGTGGGAAGTGTGCGAGGTCAGTGACGGCTGTTCTGTCTCAGTAATTAATTATGCATTCAAAATCGAGCTCTAACACATGATTCCTGTTGGGGCTTTGAGTCAGTAGGATTTGAGCTCATGCTCAACATATACTTAGCTAGAGAGTAAAAGGTGTTAAAATCATGCATAAATGGTTTAAGAGTCACACTTTCAAAAGCAATCGCACCTTTTTTGCTTTCAGTTATTTTATTTTTTTTAAATAAGGTTCACACAGATTACTCTGCACCTGGCCGGATCCACATTCGCTTATAATTTAGACACAAATCACTTGATCCGCACTCTCATCTGTCACTTGATATTATGATCTGAACCTGTAGATGTGCCTCAGGGACTTAGACCACGGCCACATTCTTACAGTTTGTTTCTATAGTTAATTGCAGAGAAACTTGTTCAGTTGATGTATATAATTGTCGATATAATGGTATTTTCTGAACGAAAATGTTATTTTGAACATTCATAGCAGCCTTTTGTAACACTCTGGGCTAAAGCTGTAACCTTCTATCAATCACCATTACAGTCAGATCAGGTCGCTAGCTCTGGGATTTAATTATTGATTATTTAATTAGTCATAGTCCACAATTGCCTCGCCACTCTAATCCATTAAAAACATATCATTTTTAAATTGTAAAAATATATACTGTATATACAGTACGTGGGCCCCTTTGCCACATCAGTACCTTGAGGGAAAGGCCAGAGCTGTCCTGCTTTCTACAAATAAATTAAATCTGGAATAAATGTACACTGTAAGATGAAGCCTTTCAGCTGGAAAAGTGGCACAGAAACACTCGATGCTGTCTTGTGCATACACATTCACTGCTGAAAAGAGTCATTTTAACAAAAGGAGCAATATTTCCACACTTTTCCTGCTTATCTTAAAATAAAAAAAATAAAATAATAAATAAATAAATAACGTGCACGTTTTCCATGCTTGGCATTTCATTTGTGGTTGTTATCACGGAAGTGACAAAATGACTGGGCAAATACGGAACCATAATGAAGCACGCTGAAGAGTGAGTCTACTTCACTTAAAGACTGCCCATACACACATACACACACAAACACACACACATTTGCCCTGGCGCAAGTGTTTAAAACGAAGCAACCAACTATTACTACATCAGGAAAAATGAACTTTTAAATCTCTCACTCATTCATCTTCTATACGGCTTTATCCTGCATTCAGGGTCGTGGGGACCTGGAGTCTATCCCAGGATACTTAGGGCACGAGGCAGGGTACACCCTGGACAGAGTGGCAATCCTTCGCAGGGCACACACACATACACACATACACACACTACGGTCAATTTGGGAACGCCAATTAGCCTAACCTGCATATCTTTGAACTGTGAGTGGAAACCGGACCACCCAGAGGAAACCCACCAAGCACGGGGAGAACATGCAAACTCCATGCACACAGAGACGGGAATCGAGCCTGGCCGGGAATCGAACCCGGACCCTGGAGGAGCAAGGTAACAGTGCTAACCTCTACACCACCGTGCCGCCCAATTTTTAAACCTGTACTCTTTTTTTTTTGTGCTTGTCCATATGCTCAACAGGCCTTTTTTTTTTTTTTTACAGCCAGCTTGTTAAACAACTTGTACCGGGTGGTGGCTCTTGAGGTAACCCAGTACTAGACCAGTGGCCTTGTGCCATGCAGTATATGGCTAATACCTGGTTCTCACATTCATATACTGTACTAAGACCAGGTGCAACGTTTTTGAGTCAACATACAGTACAGTATTTTATTGCAGAGAATCAGACTAGATAGACTGAATTAAACAAGAAACATTCATAACCAGCAACAAAAAGGAAGCTAGGGCTCGGGCTTAACATGAGACATATGTATAATAATAATAATAATAATAATAATAATAACTTTGCAACGAGGAATAAACCGGCAAACTAATTAAGGTTGGACACAGAACAGGCGAACACAATAATGTGACAAACCAATCCTGAAGTGGAACAAACAGTAAAACTAATGTTAAAATGACATTTAGAGATGGGAACAACAGCAAGCATCACTTACCACTTTAGGGAATGCAAGGACAAATTCATGACAATCAGCAAGACCATTACTGCCACTGGTAATTCAGGTCAAGTAATGAGTCCTGCTTCTTCATGAGTGAATTTCTGATTTAAAAAAATATATCTTTAAGCAAAAAGCAACAATTTTTAAACAAAATGTGAGATACACATTAAGGAAAAAACGATTTTTAAGCCATATTATACTTGAGATCATGCTGTTGTGCTGGATATCAGCACGGCTGTGATTTGGCTATAGACATGAGTGTGCAGCCCTTTTATACAATGGTTCCATAAACACCATCTATTATAAACATTATGATTTGTTTGTGGTGGCACGTTGGTATAGTGGTTTGCACTGTCGCCTTGCGCCTCTAGGGTCCGGGTTCGATTCTTGTCTCTGTGTGCATGGAGTTGGCATGTTCTCCCTGTGCTTGGTGGGTTTCCTCCCCTGCAGATTAGGCTAATTGGCTTTCCCAAATTTCCCATAGTATGTGTGTGTGTGTGTGTGTGCCCTGCGATGGATTGGCACCCTGTCCAGGGTGTACCCTGCCTTGTGCCCTAAGCCTCCTCGGATAGGCTTTAGGCCCCCCGCGACCCTGAATACAGGATAAAGTGGTATAGACGATGAGTTGATCAAGGGTTAGAGAGGGATTTGGGATTCAGCCTTGTATTAGGAGATAGTTAGCTTTGTAGCTTGTGTTAGCCTTGAACAGACAGTTCAGAGGTGATTCGGAATGACTTAGAAGCAATTACTTAGTAGACAAAGTGATGTTTTGGACGACATAACATTATCAGGTGTGTTTTGGCAGGCAGCTGCTCTCTCCTCAGTACTGCGGACCCATGAAGTGACCAATAGTTAGTGTAATAAAAAATTGTGTATTCTCACAAAAACGTTTTCAAAAGTATTGGCATCTTTGGCTAATTTTGGCTAATTAAAGGCTGTATTTTTACTAAAATTTTAAATATTGACACCCTTGTGTGTGGGCATGCTGACATCACAATCATTTTATTATTTCACCCTCGAGAGAAGCGATACTCAACCAACATTCCTGTTGTGGTTTGAAGTCATTGCCAAGCTGTAGGAAGCCGCACATTTTATTGAAGGAGGTTTATGTAAATAATATCACACAGTAAACATACTCGACAGTATGGCTCTGCACACACGACATATAATACATTCATGCTTTAGAAGCAAGATGTGATAAAGATTCCACCTGACATTTCACAGCACTGGATTTGCACCTGTAATTGCTAACGCTTGTAATTTGACCGCAGTGTTTACATTCTCGTAGGCTGGTAGATGTAAGGAAACATCCAAATCCATTCAGTGTAATGAAAATGAATCGTGCATTACACACTCTACATGAACACACACACACACACACACACACACACACACACAGAGAAACACAAAAACAGCTGTCACAATAAACTTGTCCAAAGTACCACCTTCACTGTGATTATGTTGAGAGTTTTGGCACAGGGGCTCTGCTAATAGCCATTTAGCTGATTCAAATAAGGAGATATTGGAAGAAAGTTGCTGCCCGAGTGCTTTCAAAGCGACTGCCAGCACTGGAGGGGAGGCGTGTTTCCACTTCAAGAATTAGTCTAAATTCATCAGAAATCATTCGGGAGTAGCGGCAGTGCAGCCCTCTCTTCTTTTTTGGACGCATTAACAATGTGTGCAGTCACTTTGCTGGCTGTGTGGAACAAAAAAAAAAGAAGGAAAAAAAAAAGAAAAAAGCATGCCAACGATTAGTCGTAAAATTGCTTAATTGATCCATTGGCTTTTTAATTGACGCTTGATTAAATGAAAGCGCTCAGCACAAAGACGGACACACGGGCAGGTAGAGCATGTATATATTGAAATTCAGTGCATTAAGCCTGAGGCTTGTTATACATCAAGTCTTTCAGTGTGTTCACTTTAGTGTTATTAACAGGTCCATTAACAAGATAAGGGAGCTATCAACCTTGATTACAGATTCATTACGAATCGAGCGAGGCATTTGCGGAAAAGGAACAGTTTGTGATCTTTATGGATTAAAGCATTTGATTGGGAATAAACACCAGCAACACAAGATGTCGTCAATTAGGTCTACTTGTTTCTCAGAGTAAATAATAATAATAATAATAATAATAATAATGTCAATATATAAAAATAGATCAAAGCAAAACATGTTAATGCATAAATATTAGGGAAATAATAGATGACTGATATGTTTGTAGACGGACAAATATAATGTATAGCGACTTGATGTTTAGTGTCGGTAGATCATACAATTGTTAGCAATCATTACAAGCATTAGGAATAACACAAATGGTAGAATAGTGTGCTACTGCTTTAATATTCTGCTTTTATTCAGCACATTTTAATTCATGATATAAAAAGGATAAATGTCTTAAATTTAACCTGGTTCAGCCACCTCTACCACTTGGTTGAAGTATGTGTTAAAAGGGGGGTAGAAAAATGTCTGCCTTCATGTACAGTACGTAATATGCCTTTTCAATTGCCTTACCATAGCATGGAATAGCTATGATTTAGAAATAAATTGGATTTAATCCACGGAAATGTTTGTGCTGTAGCACCATTACACAAAAAGTTAGCATAACCTTTTTAAGCTTTTTTTTAAATTTTTTTTATTTTGGTACGTGTAAACATTCTGTATTAACACTTTTAAACATTTTAACCGTTTGTATGTGTATACTGTCTGAGAAAGCAAAACATAAGCATTAATTATTGTTGTTGTTATTGCCCAACTAAAATAAAAAAGCAAAGACAAAATTTTTCCATTGCTTTTTTCTTGGTAAACATGTTAAAGTGATAAAATTTGAAATTATTACACAATATTCACTGCTAATGACTCCATCCTGATTGGTCAGAAAGTGCTTCATTTTTCTTCAAGTTTATTCTTTAAGTTAATAACAGATGGCCGCTAGCAGCTATACTGTATAAATTACTATACTGATCATAGAAAAGAACTAACAAAATTGAAGGTTTACTGCAAATCGATCCAAAGCTCTTCTATCTGATAGAACATTCACATTCCAGTGGGTGTGGCCTTTTCCAGGGTGACCCCACCCCCATTTCTAGGGCAGAAGGCCTTACAGAATCGTTTCTGATTAAATAGAACATCTATGAGAGATAGACACCACGAAAAGCGATTCCTTCTTTCTGTGCAGTTCCAAAGATAGTGTAGAATTAACGCCAAGGTGCATTGAAGCTGCTCTAATGGTGAGACACTGCCAGACAATTTGAAATTCCTGTAGAGATTGTCTTGTGGAGAGCTTTAAAAAGGAAAGAATAACTCAGGCCAAACTCAAACCCACTACTATCACTACCACCATCATCATCATCTGTGCAGCCAGAAACTGCTGCTCTTTCTTCGGTCTGGAGCTCATTACCTCTGCGGCCTGCCAAGTTCGTCACTCCAGGAAGCCGGGGACCAGAGTCTCTGAGCTGCCTCGGCTGGACAGCCAGCAAGTGTGGAGTCAGCAGAACTCCCTGCCCTGTTCTCCGCAAGATCAGCAGGAGAACTGGAATAAGTTAATGGTAGCCAGGCTCCATTTTGGATTTCAAAGGTGCTTTAAGGGAGTGAATATCTGTCAGTGGTATAGAGTGAGAACCTTGAAAATAAAAAAATAAATAAATAAATAACAGCACAGATGCTTTTTCTGTTTTATATATACATCTGGATAAAAAAAAAAAAAAAAAAAAAAGAACAGAAGTATTAGCTATTTGTAACCCGTGAGCCATGTACTGCAATATATCAAATGAAGCTTTTTCATGATTCTTCAGAGATACACATCTGATGATTTGTCGGAAAGGGAAGGTCAATGTCCGGTATTTTCTGAGCTCTGTGCCTCAGAGCCCTTATCTTAACTTATCCACATCTATCAATGTCCACTGACAAAGTCTTTCCTCCAGAGCGCTGTCCTGAAGCCATGCTCGACTTCCACCATCTGAGACACACAAAAGCCCCTCTTCTCAGTTCCTTTCCATTTAAAAAACTTCTGCCCATGAAGGATTGACTTTGGTCTGGTCACTCTTCACCACCAGCCATTTCGACTTTTTTTTTTTTTTTTTTTTTTCCTTGCTCAGCCAGCAGCTGAATTCATTCCGAGTGTAAATTTAGATAGAACTCAAGGCCTGACAAGACGCTCAGGGTAAATTTATTGTAGCTCATAGAAAGACATGCACACGGATTGACTTTGGTTAATTTTTAAGCAAATATTTTCTGGCTTGTCTTTTAAACCCTTATGAATTGGAGAAAGCAGGATGAAATACCATGTCGAATTCATCACTGCTTACAAGTGAAAGCAGGTCTTTATCCAGTTGAGCATTTTTTGACCAATATTAATGCTCCAAAAACACTTCAAAGCTGAAAGAGAATGCTCCTGTCATGTTCAACAAATTGTTAAGCTGTTTCATTCCAAAAGATTACAGCGTAGAAATGCTCTAAAAACATCTGCCATGTTACCAGTGCAAGCGTTATTGAAATGTTTGCCTCATCATAACTACAACAAAAATATTTCATCAGTGTTCATTTGTGAATGTATTATTTACATTCTTATTTTTATTGGTCCAATTTAAGAGCAATGTCAAACCAGTCTGTTTACTCTACCAAACTTCCTGAAAGTTATTTATTTTAACTGAAGGGAATTCGGCGGCACGTGGTGTAGTGGTTAGCACTGTTGTCTTGCACCTCCAGAGTCTGGGGTTGATTCCCAACCAGGTTCGATTCCTGTCTCTGTGTGCATGGAGTTTGCCTGTTTTCCCTGTGCTTGGTGGGTTTCCTCCGGGTACTCCGGTTTCCTCCCACAGTCCAAAGACCTGCAGATTAGGCTAACTGGTGTTCCCAAATTGTCTGCAGTATGTGTGTGTGCCCTCTGATGGATTGGGACCCTGTCCAGGGTGTACCTCACCTCATCCCCTAAGTCTCCTGGGATAGGCTCCAGGTCCCCCATGACCCTGAATACAGGATAAAGCGGTATAGATGATGAGTGACTGAGTGAAGGGAATTGTTTACTTAACAAGGCTAATATCTTCCAAGTCTTCCAAATTATGATGCGGATCTCAACAGGGATTCTGCGGAAACTAACAATTTCAGAAGAGAAAAAGCTTACTAAAAATGGGTACTCACGCAAGGTTCATCAATTCATTCATTAATTTATTCATTCATTCATTTACCCTTAGAACCCACCTTACTAGTGTTAGCATAACTTTGGTTGAAACTGCTAATTTGCTGGTATATTGGTAAACAACCAACCAAGTTCAATAGAAAATATTGCAAGCATGTACAAATAAAAAGTAATAAACATTAACAAAAATTATGAAATACTGAGCTAAACCTTTAACATTTTGGTAGAGCACATTTTAATTCATACCATCACAATGATAAATGTGTTGAACCTGATTCAGACATTTCTACTGTTTCATAGAGGTGCTAAAGGGGGAAAACAATAGATCAACACCCACCTTATGGTTGGGAAACAACAAACCAAGCGTATTCGAACATATTGCTAGCATGTACATGTACAATAATAAACTCTAGGAGGAAGCAGGATTGGTCTGAATTCATTGTGTGGGTGGGAACAGGGCAAAGAAACGAAACATTCTAACATGCATACTTTAAGCTACTAATTTGGGATCCATCCTGAGATAAGTTAATAAACTAGAGTAGTTTGCTAGATGTTAGCTAAATGGTATAATTAATGATTTTATTGAATGATTTCCCAGATGCGATACTTCCATGTTGTATTCCTTTTTATCTAAAATGATGTTGTTGTTTTTTCTTTCATTTCCAGGAAATTGTATTTGAACTAGTTGGCTATTTGAAGGACCAGTGGATGGTTACCTGCTTTAGTTATGTCATAGGATTCTGCAAATTTAGAAAAAAGCTGGAAAGCTAGAACAGTTAAGGTAACTTTATGATGTTTAGTTATGGTCTGGAGGAATAGGGAATGTTTCAAGTAACTGGATATCCATCCTCCATATCCACTGTCTATTCTGCTTATCCACTGTAGGGGCACAGGCATATGGTGCATATGCTAAAGGACACAGGGCATGAGGTGGGATACCATGCCAATAAGGCCAACCCAATATGGACACAAGTACACACTCACACACACTTGATCAAACACAACAAAACAATTTGGAAATGCACTGCATGGTTTAAGACTGCGGGATGAAACAGGAGGACCTGGAGGAAACGCATCAAGTACAAGGAGACCATGCAAACTCCACACAGACAACCCCTCCACACACACAGACTGGATTTGACCCCCCCACCCTTGAGGTGTGAGGAGACACCACTAAGTCACTATGCTGCCATCATGGGGAACCTGGAGCATATTCCAGGGAAGTCTGGGCCCAGGGAAGGTGACAGATAAAAAGTAAAATGTTAAACAAATAAGGAAAAATTGTGGATTTTGATGTTGCAGCAACATGGTACTCCTGGTACTCCGGTTTCCTCCCACAGTCCAAAGACATATAGATTAGGATAATTGGTGTTCCCAAATTGCCCGTAGTGTTGGATTGAGTGTGTGTATGTGTGTGTGCCCTGCGATGGATTGGCACCCCATCAAGGCTGTACCCCGCCTGTGCCCTAAGTCTCCTGGGATAGGCTCCAGATCCTCAGCGACCCTGTATTCAGGATAAAGTGGCATAGACGATGATGATGAGACTTCATGTGGCAGACTTAATTAAGAAGAAAAAAGAAATAATTCTAACAATAAATTCATTAATATGATCACTGTATCATAGTGTGTTTTGAAAAATGTATGGATTTTGCATTGTAAATTCATATTTGGTAAATATGTCAGTGAAGCTCTCAAACCTTTGGCCCTGTATCTTGTACAGATCTGTCTGAACCACACACACACACACACACACACACACACACACACACCACACAGCCGAGCTGGCACTAGGGCTGATTAGCTCCGTCTGCATATTCAAACTCCATCTCTCTTGGATTTTTGGCAAGTGGCGACGTGAGGAGGAGAGTGTCTGCTAATGAGAGGCTAGTCAGCGAGAGGCTCTAAATATTTTCACAGCTTATTTGGACATTTCTGCCCAATGGATATGCGGGCTGCGCTTTGATGAGGTGAAGCGTCATTTGGCACGCCGTTCTTGCCGGTCTAGGGAGCTCCAATTCCACAGTTCGCACCTGTAGTGTGAATATTATGATTCACCTTAAAGAGGAACGGTTAACATACTCAAATTGACCCCAATTTAGGCTTAAACTCGCCTGACAACTGCAAAGCTACTCTTTTAGTCCGGGCTAATGGGCCATTTAGGCTAATAGCTTTTTCGCGTGGCGGTGAATATGGATGGGGGAGGGGGGAGGGGGACCATTTTATTTGTGTTACTGATGCTGTTTATTCTTTCCTACTGTTTTTTTTTTTTTTTTTTTTATGCGCTACATCCAAACAGATGATTACCGTTTGCTTAAGTCTAATTTTAATCATCGAGGCAAGGCCTTTTCCTGTTAAGGGGGAATTGTGATCGACTTGGAACATGACCAAAAAAATTAGCGCATACACACACACAGACACACACTTGCTCCCCCACATGGTAAAGAAGCACAAGCACCCATTAATACGCGGCTCATTGAAATGCGGCGACAGCTTCTTGGCTGCGGCTGTGTTTTTTTTTCCCCCTCGCTGCCTGACAGTCGTGGTCACCGCATAGCAGACCTCACCTACACTCGGGGCGAAGATAAATCCTGCTTGATTGATTGGAGGGGCTTTATATTCATTCATTAGCCGAGGCCCTGTCAGACAAGCCCTGGCAGGTACCTTCATGTTCGCAGACTTTTCATCCCAGTGTGGTCTTGAGCTCGGAAGCTACAGCTTATTAATGACATTTTAGACATTAATATTGCACGGATTAGGGATATCCTATCTCCTTTGTTCCCCTGACAAACCTTATACTGTTTTTTTTTTTCTTACGTCTCTCTATTTTACTCTTTCTCTATTACTCTGTATCCTTCTCCCCTCCGTGTGCCCTCTCTCTCTTCTTCTTCTTCTCCTCTATTTTTGTCACTGTCACTTGCTCTTTTTCCAAATGTCCTTTTTCCACCCTGCCTTCGAGGACAGGTCTAGTAATACAGTTTGAGTGGTGTGAAAAGGACCTATCATCATGCACATTATTACATTTTTATCCTTGTCTCTGCCGTAGCATTTCCCAGGCTCCCTCTCTCCCCCTCTTACTCTCCAGATACCCTGGAGCGCACGAGCCCTTTTGCCGTGACCAATCCAGTAACAGCGGAGCGGAGAGGAGGGTCTGAGCCACGGTAGCGCTGATATATCCCAGATCAGCGCCTCACTCGTTTTAACCCCCCGCTGTCAGATAACGTCGCCTTGCTGTGGCATTTGGAGGCTCGGTCGCGATGAGACGGAAGGCCACCGAGTTGGAAGGAGGAAACAACCCGCGGGTCTGATGTTGACATTTCTCAAAGTCGCAAGACTGGTGGCGTGGCCCGTTCAAACATTCTGTTTATGCAAGACAGGGTGTGAGACGCAACACAGCCGGCCATTCATTTTAGCTGACAATATTTGAGATATGCTTTTTTTTTTTTTTTTTTTTTTTTTCCATTTCATATGATCAGTCTTATCAAGTCGCATAATTTGCGTACTCTAATGCACAAGCCGTTGAGTTTGAAAGTGACTGAACTCATTTTACAAAACGGCATAAAAATGGTTTAGTTAGGGTCCATGGAAGTCGTCTCCAGTGCACTTTGCAACAGTCAAAACTAAAGCTGTAACTTTTACATTTTCAAAGTGGAGGAGTTTTTTGTTTCTTGGTAACAGAGCAAAATAGAGACGCTGATGAGGGGAATAAGTGTGTATAGAAAAAAACATGAATCATACCAGGAACTGGCTTGCTTTGTGGACATTTCACATTAAATGTAATGCTAGATATGAATTTTTGCAAGAAAATGGGACGTGTGATTGCTCCACAGCAGCAGATGGCGCCGTACAGCTGGCATGGCAAGTAATGTTGATACCTGACAAATGATGAGAAACTATGATAACAAAAGAATAACATGAAATTTACACCAGGACTACCAAGATTTGATGAAACCTTCCAGAGTTTGAGCGATGTCGATATATCAGGTTCTTTACGGAAAAGAATTGAGGTCAATGTTGATATTCTGAACGATTTTGTGCTAGAGGCTAAGGGCTACGTGATCACTAGCAAAATCTTTAGTCTTCAGCTGGTTATGGTGTAAATATATTACTAAGTGATCCCACAACGTTGATCTTGCAAAGCAAACAGTTTGAACAGTGAACGAATTTGTGTTGTTTAATGCTACCTGACACTCTGAAAAAAAAAAAGTTCCACATGTGTGTCAAACAAATTAGCATAATGCTAATTCTTTCTATCCTTATTAGCCTTCAGAAGCCTCTCAAACTCTTAAAATGTCCCTTTCTAATGATCTCCTTAACTCCCTCCCCTCGTCCACCGCTCCTCGAAAGACAGTCAGCGAATTGTCTCTTTGCTTAATGGTGCAACTTTGACTTTTTTCCAAAGAGCTTAGCCCGCACTTGACAACACCACCTCCCTCTTGAGGGACGGCGCGCCTGATATAGCTGTCCGTCCTTATAGAGAGCACTTGCCAAAGCCACGTTTATTAGCATTAAAAATCCTCCTCAACTTCTCAGCCAAAGATTAGTGGCTTTTTTCCACATATTCTCCCTCCTGGTCCATATGGAAACAGTTCTCCTCGTCCCAGAATTACCCCTCCTCCAGTCCCCTGTTCTCGCGCCTCCCGCTCTTTTAAGATTACTGGCATGGCAACTTCAAAATGGCTTCAGATCCCCGCGCCATGCCGCTCGCACACCGGAGCTGGAATGTCTGGCTGTCTGCGGTACATGGTGGCCAGGCAAGCACCCTGGAGTCAGCAGGTGGCCAGATGAGAGAAAGACGAAGCGGGTGGTGGGTGCAGTAGGATCGGGAGTGATGTTATCCTGTTTTTTTTTGTTTGTTTTTTTGGCAGAGCTGGATCTGGTTTAAATTTGGTTAGTGATGAGGGTTTGTCCCATGTG
>JAQMYJ010000005.1:26563917-26579057 GCA_030014305.1 Clarias laeviceps
ACTATTACTGTAATACTTGCAGAGATTAAAACCAACAGCTTTGCGTTCCATGGATTTAACCACAATACTTACAGAGATTAATTTTTGCAAATGAATTCTCCCCTCTAAACAGGATCTCTTTCCATCTCTTAACAAATACAAACTTTTTATATATTATAGTTTTTGTTGCTTCATTGGCCACATTGCAACACTGCAAGAGAAAACAAGGGAGAGGACAAAATTATAATTTTTTTCCCATTATTATTATTATTATTATTATTATTATTATTATTATTATGATAACAAAAACAAAAGATTCTGGGTTGATCCAACATTTATTATTATTATTATTATTATTATTATTATTATTAGCCTTGCAATGCTACTTTCATGAGAAAAAAAAACTTATTAAAAAAAAACTATATATTTTAATTTTTTTATATTATTGGAATACTTACTATATAGGAATAGTAGTATAGTATATAGAGGAATACTATACTATATGACTGACCAAATTCTTTTTTTACTATTTTTTTTTTCACTTTTTTTTTTTATAATCTCAGTTCTGACAATAGTCTCTGCTAAAAAAAAGAAAATAACAGGTTTATATTAATGTTCTAATGTTATCATTTTTATAGCAATGCTACAGGAACCTCTACAAAAGATGCTCCATGTCAATCAATTAATAATTTAATACATTTCTGCTATTTTTAATATAGTGAAGTTTTTTTTTCAAAGATGTTTCCTTACCATTTATGGAAGGAGGCTCCAGTTTTGCAACAGTCAGAGGCAAAGCTGTAACCCGGGAAGGTCTTCAGAACTTCATGAATGAATGAAAAATTCGCAATCATGGCCAAATTACTGTGATATAAGAGGTATAAAAAACTTCACTGGATGGTGTCTGTAACTTCACTTCATCACACTACTATAGCTACATGTTTCAAAGTGTTTTATTCAAGTCTTTATCAACATGAAAACAACTAACGCTGCACTAACATTGTGTTCACATTCATGTTTTTGTAAAGTGATGCCATGAAACAGTATCATGTCCCGACTTCCTGATGAAGCTGAGAAAGGAGGGATTAAAAAATTAAACATAAAGAAAGATATGAACAAAACAACAAACATGTACGAGAACAATAACACAGAAATGCAGGCCACGGAGAGGTGACGAGCAAACAGGCTGCAGCAGCTGTGCAGCATCATGAGACAAAACGGACACAAAACTGCATTTGGCAGTTTCACTGAGCGCAATATGGCCACATCAGTGACACACAAACACACACACAAACAAAAACCCATGAGTGTCATCCTCTCCACACGTGTGGGTGCAGGACAGTGGCCCGGATCACAGGAGGCCTCCACAGCTGGCAGACACACACACACACATACACAGGGAGAGAAAGAGAGAGAGAGAGAGAGAGAGAGAGAGAGAGAGAGAGAGAGAGAGAAAGTAATCCCTTGAAGAGATGCTGTGTGTATTATTTTGTTCAGCTTGGCCAGACTGTCTCTTGTATAGCCTCGAGCGGCTTGGGGATGTTGTCAAATGGGCCTCATGTTCTTTTGAGCATGAGAGATGAAAGAAAAAAAAATGCCACATCTGCGGCGGTGGTTTATCGATGAAAAAGAAAATGATAGAAAGGAATACCCAGATTATTGTTTTTGGCTTTGTTCAAGTAGCTGGGATTTTTCGCACTATCTGGACCTAAAGGAAAATAGAAATCCATTTGTTCAGAATAGTTTAGCCAGGGTTGCCAGGTTTGAGCATTATCCCAAAAGAATGGGGTAAAGCGTTGGACATTATGCATACATTACTATAATTAAATTAATGTCAAATAGCTAAGTAGGGACAGAAACATGTTTGAGTGCTAATTCTTTTCCAGCCTAAAAGGATATTATTGGAACTTGTATTCAATTATGATTGGGTAGATTTTCAATAAATTAGTATTAATACTGTAGATTGGGGGAGGGTTAAAATTTAAAGCAGAATTAAAAACAAACAAGAATATATACAGTATATATAAAGATAACTTACTCAAAATAATTTAAACTAACAAAATATGACATCAAAATAATCACATCCAAGATTATAATCTGCATTACAAATTGTATTTGGAATATGGATATGCAGGGGGTGCAGATTTTTGCACTTATAAACAGGTCGCATACATAATTGTTTCATATTAAAATGAGACAAAATGCAATTTAGAGGCCTTTATTTAATTTATGAAAAATTATTTTACTTTAGGCCACACCCACTTTGTAACTCATTTACTATTACATTACTGAATGAGATTCAGGGACTGGATTTCTGCTAGAATCTTCATTGTATCATACTTTAATAAACTGAGTGTACTTCTGATAGTCTACTACACAGGATCTTACACTTTTATTTGTTTATTTACTATTATTTTTGCTAGACTTAACATTGTTCCCTTGGAATTATAAGGTTCTAAGTTTTTGCAGTCCAGATAGCAAAACTGTGCTGTGCCTTTTTATTTTCCAAATAAAAATTATAAAAAAAATTACTTAAAAGAAAAAAAACCTTACGTTATGTTAATAATGATGCGAATAACTCGATTTTGACCAAAAACGTCAGACAGAACCTTATAACTCCAAGGAAATGAAATGGTAACGAAAGCTGTTTTCAATATCAGGCTGATGACGCTAATCAGTAAACAGCGGAGACAAGACCAGGCCGATGCAAGCTGGCCGCAGCCGTCTGCGCTACATAATGAGTACAACATGGGGAGTGTTATCCTGAACCAGTCCTCTCTGGTCTTCTGTCTGTCTGGCGAAGAGGGCAGAGTCAGGGCTACAACATGAAAAGGTGGGAGTCTCGGCGCACGGCAGGGAGAATCAGCAGGGTGTGTGTGTCGGAGGGAGTGCGGCAGGAGCTGGAAGAGGTGTGATTGCTGGCAAGATGGCAGTCAAATCAGCAGATCTCACCTATTACCCCCGCAGACTGGGGGATCGAGGTGTAATTGATACGATTACATCCTAAGCTAATAACATGGAGACTCGACCCCCTCCATGAGGCACTTCGACCTCAAGGCCAATTATGCTTTATATTATTTCTCTTATATAAACTATATAAATATCCCATTTCTCACGTCTTATTGTTCGTTACCAAAGCATCTTGTTAGATGGTCGAAACAGCATGATATAGCGGTCGTGAGAATGTAAGCATCTGTTGTGTTTATGCAGCATGAAATGTGCATCGCAAAAGTCGAGTTATTAGCCGGACAAAATATTAACATGGCATCTCAAAAGCAAATTGCTTGAAGCTAACTGTCATGTAAAGCATCAGAGATGCCAACATTGCTAACAAACAAGTCAATCTGAACGGGCAGTGAGAGAGAGATAGAGAAAAAAACACATTATTTTACCACAAAAACGTTAGCAAGTGTCAGTAAAAAAGAGAGGGATTTATTCCTTGTGTGTGACCACTACTTAATATTAGTATTGCTCGTTTGTTATAGTTGACAAGACTTAAGCTTGAGAAAACACAGATCAAAGTTCACCTAGATAAAGTAAGCAAATGCATCTTGAGTCCTTTCCCCTTCAGTGAATGGCCAGGTAATGAATTCTACATCTTTAGACCATGCTCAAATTATAAGCAATATTGTTAAATTCTGTTTTTTTTTTTTTTGGTCAGACCGGATTTGCATGTCATGAAGGTTTACATTCCTAATTATAAGTGACTTTTATCTAACTTCAATATGCATACATCTGTCCTCTGAAACGGCACACATGCGCACATCAATACGTCTTTGCACACATTAGATTTGTGCAACTGCTCAACTGCAAATTCCAATCTGACTGCTCGCATTCAAGTCACGTGACCAAGTATTGGATATGTATCTGATCTAGGACCACATAACAAAGTGACTCTGATTTGAAAAACATCAGATTTGTTCATTCAGAGTCACTTCATGCTGGTAAAGTCAACATAGCGTTATTAGTCTGTTCTGACAATTTCTGATCATATTGTCTGACAGCAAAACTGTTTGTAGTTGTCAAAGTAAGTAATGTGATTTTAAGGGTTTACTAGACCAATTAGAACCAATATAAAAATAAGTTCTAATACTTTAGTCTCATCCCTAGGACGCTAGTGACATCCTATCAAAAGTGTATTTCTGCCTTGAACCCGGCGGTCCTGGGATAATCTCTGGATTCACCACACTACCGAAATCTAGATGTCAAGTCTTAAGATAGTGAGGAAATGCTTTGTTGCCTCTGCTGTTTCAAAAGTTTGTGTCTTAAAAGGCAAAACCTTGATATCCACAAAGGTACCTATGAGGAAAAGGTCTGAAACTTGCTTTGAAGGCAGCCTACATCATGACGTTACCAAGATACCATACACTAATGACCTGCTAACCCCAAAGACTGTTAACTGTGAACTGAATAAAATATCAATATTCTGTCCACCACACCACTAGAATCTAGATGTAGGGTGTTAAGGTAGCTACTTTAAGGCTTTGATGCCTCTGCTGCCTTATAACTTAGTGGCTTAAAAGGTAGAACTTTGATATCCACAAAGGTGTTTATAAGCAAACGGGCTTTGAAGGCAGCATACATCATGGTGTTGCCAAGATACCGTATGCCAACGACCTGCTAACCCCAAAAGTCTTTTAAGCTAAACTGAATATGGTTGTAAAAATATGAATATTCTGTAAAAAAAAAAAAAAAAAAAAAATCCTAGCTACACATGTACTGTAGTCACTTGTCTGACACTTTTATCTGAAGATACACACAATTGAAATAGGGTCCAGCTGTGACATTGTGGGATGAAGTGACTTGTTCATGGACCCAACAGTTGGTGCTTGGTGGAACAGGGATTTAATCTCACCACCTTCAGATCAGTAGCCCAAAGCCTTTACTGCTGCTTCAACACTTTTGCACTGCAAGGATTGTCCGACACTGTTTTTTACTGACTGCCTGCTGCATCTCAGCTGATGCACAGGCTTATGGGATATGTAGGATAGTCAAGGATACATGCCGGCCAGATAAAGGGATCTCAGAAGGGAGCATTTGATGCGGACAAGACTTACTGTTTCTGATACAGCTCTATTCTGCAGAACCTAATATGTTTCTGACACCCTATAAACTACAACCAGGACTTTAAATGGTTCTTAGTTTTGGTAGAACCCTAAAGCTCTGTGCAGGAGTCGTTAACTATCCAAAGGATAGGAAACTAAGGAACTGCATGGTTATTGCCAGTAAATGAACCAAGTCCTGTATATGATTTAGATATGAATGTATAACCGAGTATGCAGGTAATAGTGTGAGTGGACAGGAACTAACGGCTGCAGTAAGGATCCTTAGTGGAGGACTTTTTAAAGAAACATGAAAAAGGCATTCATTTAAAGAAACTATTTCATGAGACAATAGAAAATTTGAGAAACATTTGATCTTCATTTATGTAGGTCATACTGTTGATGTTTTCAAGCTACGTTGTATGGCAAATAAAGTCGCCACCTAGATTTACAGTAACTAAGCAAACAGGTTTCCATTGGATAACCACTTCAATGATTAACATGGTTTAGCTGGCAAAAAGTGATTTAACCCTAACTGATGCAGTCAGTCGCTTCACATTTCTTAAGTAACCATGTCAGAAGATATATCCTGCGGTCGTAGCAAAGATGTTACTCTGTTTCAGAAGGGTTGGATGATTGGCCTGCATCAAACAAAGAAAACAAATAAGCCAATTGATGAAACTACTAAAATTTGGTTAAGAACTGTAAAACACATTAATAAAACCTGGAAATTTATTAATTCATCTTCGAGGAAAAAATGTGTTCAGAAAAAAAGAAAAAAAAACACCAGAACTCAGGAAAATAAGAACATTTCCACATTCCAACATGAAAAAATCTCAAGGAACTGGGACTAAACAGCTGTGCAGTCTTAAGAAATCCACTTACCAGTGAGGCTAATTGGTTAAAAAAAAGTCTGATTATCTCACCATCACTTGGAGGGAAATTAAAGGAAATGTTTATTGAAATAACAGTGTGGTTTAATTCAACAACAAGTTGAACTGGTAGTGTGTGACACTGACTCATTTACTGTACATGCCTTAGTTTTGTTTTTACCATAATGTATAGATTTCTTTCACGGGAATTTCAAGGTTTAATGTAAAAAGCACTAATACAGTTAAAGCATAATCAACTTCATAGTTCCAATATTTACTCCTTAGCTAGACTGTCACATCATGGGATGGTGTAAGTTTTGGAGATCCTTGCATGGTCCCATCCTAGAGTAAAGGCAGCTGTGAAGATGCCTACAATGATGGAAACCCTATCTCCGGGGGGCTCTTCTAATCTTCCCAGGCCATCCAATTAGCGTTTGTCCGATTAAAAAGCTACTCACCCCCCCGCCTGTGTTTTTTTCGGCCGATGGCACAGTCACCTGGGCCCAGCGGACAGCTGCGGATGATGAATTGTTAGAAATGGGTCTTTACCATATTGTCCAAGTAAACAATCACATATATTTCCTTTTAAATTAACAAAGAATAGACAAAACCATATGATCGACTAGGTGATTTTATGGGTAATTGACCTAACTGTCTTCTAACGGCTACATGTTCAAGTCTAACACTGCCCACAAAATGTATGCATTTTTAAAGCAATTAGCAATTTTTTAATCAGATAAATGAATTATGCTTGAAAATCTGAACAAAAAAGTCTAATTTACATAATTTCCCACCCAATCTAATTAATCAGTCAAGACGTTAGTTCATTCCACAAACAAGTTCGGGATAAATTTGCCTAGCAAGTAATGGATTTCAACACAGACAAAGTTAAAGCTACATAAACCTATTTTTAAATAAATCGATCTATATTTACCCAACTGAAGCCGCGAGACCTCAAAATGGAGCTGTGGTATCATCCGTATCAACGCAGAGTAAGCCAGTTCCCAGTCGTTAATGAAAATCAGAGAGAAAAGCTAATGTAGAAAGGGTGAAATTTTCATGCTTGATCTGCTGAAGCACTTGTCAAGAGGTTAAGGTGAAGGCCAATCTAACTAGAGAGCAGCTCGGATTAAAGTCTTTGAGATATGGATCTGAGGCCTCTCTGTCTCTGAGTACTGGGCTTAAGTATCATATCCGTGGACAGACAGATCGATATTCCTTTCTGCTTTTCTTTCTTTCTTTCTCTCGCTCTCACCTCGAGTAGATTTCGGCAGGGCTTTCGTGAAGTCCCTCTCTCTGTCCTAACGACACAGTGGGAGCTTGAGCGTTTACATTTTCTTCGATCACCTAGTAAATGAAGGACTGGTATTGAAAATGCTTGCTGGTTAAGAATAACGATAAACGCTTTATTTTCAGAGTGGGCTCCTCCAAACAGTACTTGAACGAAGTGAAAATTCAATAACGGGTAAAATTATGGTGCATTCATTATTGTAGTCCATTTATTGCCATGCAGACTTATTTTTCTTTGCTGTTAGTTTTGAAGTAGGACGAATTTAAAAATGTCACGATTAGCCAAACTTTAAAATCGTCTCATATAATTCAAACGACATTAAGGTTATTGGATCATCCAAATGAAAATGGTTGAAAACACATATAATGTTACTTATTTCTTATAAAAACAAGATCATTGCTTTATTTTGAGCTGCCTGTTCCTATTGTTACATGTAAAAATATGTAATTTTATGTTAAAGGAATTATGATTTCATCGCGTGAGGTTGGTGATATAGTCAGATTAGGTTTAAGGTTCAATGCCATGCAAACTTTTAAACATTCTAAGACTTCGCAATGTCCTTAAATACTGATTGAACGGGAAGTTTTTCAAAAGGGTTTAACACATCAATAGTGATGCGATGTTTTTAGATATTTATGTTATTTGGTATGAAAGGATATGGTTTGAGTTTGTTGATTTACAGTATGTAAAAAGTCTTGGCGCCCAGGCCCTTAATTTCTTCAGAGTATTTTATTTTTTAATGTAATCTTGAGAAATAGTTCTCTATTTTTCCTAAAGGACATTTTTGGCTCTCATTTTCAGTCCAGTCCCTGTACATTTCAGAGGAAAGTGTTTTGTACATTAAGCCACACAGTGACCTAAGAATCATTCAAGCATTACAAGTAAATAAAATAAAATCTAACTGGAAAAGAGGTTGCTGCTGTGGTTGTTCCATAAACAACAGATTTTTATATAATATTTTTTGGTAGTGAAATATTTTTTTCCGTTTCTTTCATTAAATCAACATTATTCAATTTATTTTAATATGAAAAAAAAAAACAAGGGGGAGGCGCTCAAAACATTTGCACAGTACTGTAACTACCAAAAAGTAGCTACCAATTTCACACCACTGTTTAAATCAGTCAAAATACAAAGATACGCTGTTTACAATAAACGTTTGCTTCCTTTACTAAATGCATTTCTCTTCCTCTGTGAGGATTCACTTATCAGAACAGGCAATCAGAGCTCTCTCTCTCTTTCTCTCTCTTTCTCTCTCTCTCTCTCTCTCTCTCTCTGAACCACGACCAACCTGATTTAACATGCGATAAATTGGTCTAGTGAAAATTATGAACAGCACTCAGCCATTGACCCTCAAACACATCTAACAGCTGAAAGTCAGCCTGCCGTGTCAGGCCCCTAAATCCAACAGAAGAACATATCATTAAAAAAACACTCTGGTGGTTTTTACTGTGACCACGTTTTTTTGGTGAGTGTGTGTTTGCCACGTGACTCCGTCGAAACAAACCTCGTCATGTTCTCACAATACAAAACTGCTTATTACTGCTGTCACGAGCCTGGTGTAGATTACAAGCGCGTGTTCTACATGTCATGTATAATGAGCTCCGTATCGGCGCTGCGCTTTCTGCAGCCTCGCTGCGACCACGGCGAGTTTTAAAGGCCATAACGAAGCTGTGAAACCGAGTCAATGACACTCATGAGACCACAGCCAGAATAAACCCTGATGTGTAAATCCTGATGTGCAGCAGTGTAAAGATAAAACCTACTAAGGCAATATAGTACTAGTTTGTTGTCACAAACCAGCAGCACAGATATGAATGCCAACAATGTACATGTAAACACATTTAAAACTCCCTGATCAGTGATGTCAGGGAACTTTTATTTAACATTCGTGGAAGGAATCTCCGGTGGCAGGGTGGCATAGTGGTTAGAACTATTACCAGGGTCCAGGGTTTGATTCCCGCCTCGGTCTGTGTGCAAGGTGTTCACGTGTTCTCCCCATGCTTAGGGAGTTTCATCTGTGTACTCTGGTTTCCTTCCACAGTCCAAAAACATGCAGATTAGGCTAATCCTGAGATGGATTGGCACGCTGTCCACGCCTCATGCCCTAAGTCTCCACGAATAGGCTCCAGGCCCCTGCAACCCTTTATACAGGATCATAGAGGATGATGAAGGTGAATGAAGGAGTCTCCAGTGTTAGCACTTTGTAAAAATCGGAGCATAACTTCTGTTTCAGACTAAGCTGCTTGTGCAGAGAGAGAGAGACAAAGAGAAAGAGAGAGAGAGAGAGAGAGAGACTGGCGAATGAAAGTTTATAGATGTTCAAACATAAGTGATACAAACTTAAATGTAACTGTAAAGGGATAAAAAAACAGATGTGTTGCCAGTTATTAAATAGTTAATTATGGCCAACTTGCTGTAGGATAAAACATTTAAGAATGTGCTGCTATATAGAAAATAACATATAAAAAAAACATATACACATATACCTGGCCACTTTATTAGGAATCATTTGGTGGCAGGATAATATCTGCAGGTTAGGGGAGAGAGAGAGAGAGAGAGAGAGAGAGAGAGAGACTGAGTCTGACAAGAAAGCAATATTCACTCAGATCAACTCACGTGACAAACATGATGAGCAGAAAAGCATCCCAGACCAGGAGATATTTTTCTAATCTTCGAAATAAATTGTTTACTTAGCACGGAGATTTCTTATCTTCAAGTATGGCAGAATATTAAAATAACATAACAGTCTACTTGATGCCTAGTGTGCTTTTCTTCAAGTATACTTTATTATTCTTGTAATACATTTGAAAAAAAAAATCAATATATACGTGAATTTATTATTTTTTTTTCATGAGTGAGAAAGCCATAGAGAAATTGTACGGTGTGTGTGTGTATGAGAGAGAGAGAGAGAGAGAGAGAGAGAGAGAGAGAGAGAGAGAGAAATCTAAACCTCCTACAAAGTCTCTTTCATTGTGTGATCTTGTGGGTCACCATTCAAATGCAATTTCATGCTCAGAGGCAAAAAATGCTGCTTGGCAGGGATGTGAGACAAGGACATATAGGGATACAGAGAGAGATACACTGACAAAGAGTGAGAGAGAGAGAGAGAGAGAGAGAGAGAGAGAGGGATCATAGTGATAATGCATATACTCCAGCTCCCTCCTCTCTCCGCTCCCTGACCTAATTGGAACCAAACGTGCTCCTCGGGTAAAATTCTGAGGAACAATAACTGTCTTTCTTGGCCACTCGTGTTTACTCAGAGAGCGACATAATGTTTCTGATTAATCGACACCGAGCCTATGATGTCACTCGAGCTCTGACCAAATCCGAGCAGCTGCTTTAAATAGACGTGATCAGGCCGTGCTTTGTCTTTCTCCCTGCTGCGCCGAATCATGACACGTCCATTAGTTCCTGTTGAAATTTCCAGCCACTGGCTGCCAGCAGATCATCGGGACGCTCCTGTAAACTGTAACAGCGATGTATTGGAGGCTGTTTTTACTGCTTTGTCTCTGTCGTGCAATGAAAATCTGAGCCACATACGGTATCAGAAACCTGAAAAGAACTTTCACTGCATGGACCAGAGTTGGATTGGTTGTTCTGGATCAGAGGGGATAAGTTGAGTAAAAAAAAAAAAAAAAGCATAAAAACTGTGCAATTTATCAAATTTAATTAGTTAATTAACATCAGAATAGGTGTGGTCAGCAGTGTCACCTTGCACCTCCAGGGTCAAGGACTCGATTCCCGCCTTACTGTAGGTCTGTGTGCATGGAGTTTGCATGTTCTCCTTGTGCTTGGTGGGTTTCCTCCAGGTACTCCGGTTTCCTCCCACAGTCCAAAGACATACAGATTATGCTAACTGGCATTCCCAAATTGCCTGTAGTGTGTGTGTGTGTGTGTGCTCTGCGATAGATTGGCACCATGTCCAGGCTGTAGCCCAAAGTCTGCTGCAGTAGGCTCCAGGCCCCCGCGACTCTTCACAGGATAAGTGGTTTAGAAGATGAATGAATGAATGAATGAATGAGCATAAGACAAGAGCTAAGAAGCTACGATCATCATACACTGTATGACACAAATCGCAAAAATTGAAGCTGGTTACAAATGAATGATAACCAATTCTTTTTAGACAGTTTGTAAATTAAATGATAAAAGTTTAAGGGCTAACTAGTTAGCTAACCAGTATCTACAGTAATAAGTGCTAGGCTAATACATAATAAATTGCTTGCTTAAGTTTAATAAGATATTCACAGACGAGGCGGTTGAAACATCAATCGTCTAGAGAGCTTAAACCATCGCTGCATTTCATTAGCTCACAGCCCGTATCAAAACGAGTCTACTACTGGGTTCGAAAACTTCTGCTTTCTGTTCTTCAGTTGTTCTTTATATAGAATGAAACAAAAGTTAGTCTTCCAGGACACTCAGGACACGAGTCAGAACCGTTGGCGTTGGGGTTGTGTGTTTCTCCAGACCAACCAGACTCCAGACTGTCTGCTAAAATGCACATCAGATGTTTTAATTGCCGTTCCTAACTCATGATTTCGTCCTCTCGTGGTGCAGATGAACTCATACCGGCGTCGTCTGTGTCAATAAAACGGGAGATTATTAGTTCATCAAATTTGGGGCGGTAACAGTTACGTCATCACAGCATTGCCGTCGCTGATCATTTTTCTGCAAAAGCACGCCCCTCTGTGTTTTATTCCTTACTCATATGCTAATCTCAAATGCAGAACATGCGTACACGGATATATTCTACAACTACAACAATAGCTTCGTTCTCCAGGTTTCAACCTGCGGTGTCAGAAACAGCATCCAAAGTATCAGAATGGAAAAAAAAAAAAAAACTCTGAATGTATTAAGAACATTCAAAATGATCCCTGCTCCCCCACTTAAACCAGCGAGGCTTATTAGCAGCTCAGGAGGTAAAGATGTTAAAGAAAGTGTGATGAAAGTTTGAAAAAGGCTCGCAGGAATAAAGCAGCTCTTAGAAGCGAGCGCACAGCGAGAATCCGCTTTAAGTGGAGGCACCGTCTAGTTACGCTCCCTTCAGAACCTATTGAACACCGCGCCTAATAAAAAATGAAAGCATTACACTGGGCTGTAATTATGTTTTCACATATGGAGCTCGAGGCTTATGATGTGGCTTTTTAATATAAAAGTGCTGCCGCTTTAGTGCATTCCATGCATTGTTTATTATATGTACAGGGTGCGTTATTTGTCTGCATTAAATCCAGAGAAAGTATTTATTTTGTGTGTTTTAAATCCCTGTTTAACATGTTTTCATTGTTTGATAAAATTGTGTTTTAGGGTAATGCTCATGATTCGACATGCTAGCTACGTAAGGTCCCAAGAGGCTTGAATATTTATTTTCAATTTTAAATATATGAGTAAACATTTAATATCACATCAAATGTTTTCCCACATACAGTGGAGACCAAAAGTATTAAGACAACATTTAGTACAGTACACGCCATGCATCATAGTTCTCTCTATCTGGCTGATGATTACAGTAAATGAAAAACTGCTAAAGCCTTCTTCTGAATCATCTCCGGACCTAAACCCAATAGAAAACTCTTGGCCAGTGGTGAAGAAGGCAGTAGCAGTCAGGAAACCGTCTTCCGTGCATGAACTTCAGGAAGCGATCAAGTAGGCGTGGATTGAGCGAGTGACACCAGAGGACTGCAGATTTTTTTTTTTTTTTTTTTTTACTCTATGCCCAGCCGGATCCAGCAGGTTTTGAAGAACAAATGATTGTTGTGCAATGTCTTTGCATAAAATAGCAAATTAATCTTATTAATGTTATTGTCATTATTTAAAAATTTAAAACTTTGAATTTCACTTTTTTCTTAATTTGGCCACCACCCATCAATTCCACTAAACTCCACCCAAAGGCAATCAGTCAATCAATCAAAACAATAAAAGGAAAAATAAAACATAATCTTAAAAGTGTGCCTACAAACCATTGGCTCCCCACTTAAAATAGAAAATAGATTTTAATAAATCAAAATCATTACATTTAATTTAAATAATGAAAAAGCAGGATAAATAAAAAAGTAATAAAATAAAATAGAATAAAATAAAATAATTTAAAATGTCAAAGGCCATGATTTTAGGGACAAATGGCAATGTCAAAAAGGACAAAATGTTTCCAACTCTCGTATGTGATGGCCCATTATTTTTCAAGAAAGTAAGATTAATAATTTTACTTTGAGATTTTAAGATAAGGTCTTCATAAAAGTATAAGATGATTTGCTAATAATTTTAGTAATTTAGTAATTTAGTCTCTAAATCAGAGTGGCCTTTGATATCTGTGTTGTCTATTTAAAAAAAAAGATAATTTTACTACATAAAGATATTCGTACAGTTTTGTGCAGCTTGCTTTAAAAAAAAAAAAAAAAACACTCCACATCAGTGTATTCGGTTGTTGGTAAAAGCTGCCGGAGAGGCAGCAATTTGTTTACGTGTTTAATATCTCCAGATAAGTTCAAGGACTAGCTATATGAGAAGTCAAAGCACACATGTGAAACGTCTGAGTAGTAGCTGCTTGGCGAGGCTCTGATCTGTTTTCATGGCATGTTGATTAGGGGCTAGACAGTGAAAGTTATTTCACACAGTTTTTAAAGGCACATATTTTAGTGCCGGGTGAGAAAAAAAAAAAAGAGGCTGCTTCTAAAAGAAGAACAGACACGAGCGAATTTCCTGCATGACCAAACTTGTTAGATGTGCTGTGCCTTTTTCTTTTTTTTTAAAGCAAGCTGCATAAAACTGTACGGGTCAGGAGCTGGAAGTGATCAGTGAGTCTGTCTGTAATACATGGTCAGATCTGGAGCTTCCAACCACCTTTATACTTCTGAAACTGAAATACGGTTCTCATTTGCATGAGTCTCTGTCAAATAGAAAGTTTTAGCATTTTATTGAAACATTTTTTGTCCTGGTGGTTTTCATATAAAGTGTGTGAAAGCTTGTGACAGCGAATGATCACCACAGCCGTTTTTTGAAATGTGATTACAAACAGATTGGATTAGAATCACCCATTTTCTTGACAACTTGTTCGTAAGGAAATCATGCGGTGAGCGTTTATTTTTTGAGATTTTAACAAAAATTCGCAGACTTTATCTTTTATTTAGCAAAAGAATACATTTGGTAATTGATTTAATTGTTTGAAAAAGTAGCAATTTTAAGAGGGGGAAAGTACACAAAAGTAGAGACACTCTAGGTAAAATATCAATTAAGTAAAAGTAGACGTCCTCCATTTACTTGAGAAAAAGTACAAAAGTATTTACCTTAAAAAATTTTTGAGTATTAAAAATATTGAACTTGTGATAGTCTTTATGTCAAAGTAATATAGTCTGTGTGTGTGTGTGTGTGTGTGTGTGTGTTTTGTCACTATCTGCAATCACCTCCGCTTCATGTAAATGTGTGTAAACATGTAAAAGGCCCATTTTTCTTTTTAAAGCTCTCTTAAAAATAATGATCATGTCTATAAAAATTGTTTGATTTACTCAATTACACAATTCCATCAATATTTTGTTGTTCAATTTTCAGTACATAATCGACCCACACTTTCTTTTTTTTTTTTTTTTATAAAATTAAAAAATTTAAATGTTAAAAGATCTGAAATTGATGAATTCCTTTAAAAACAAACCACACATTTTGACTTCATCTTCAAATACTCATGTTATGCAAGAGTATTGCTTCTTTTTCTTCTGAATTTATAATAGCACCAGCCTACTGGACTGGAGTGTGGAGCAGAAAATTGGCAGAAAAAATAGAAGATTATGAGACCTTACACAGGTTTTAAATTTTTATTAGATACTTTTAGTGAATTTTTAGCCATAATCAGAATATACACCTTAGTAGCAGAGAATCGAAATGAAGAGAAAATCATAAAATTCAAATTAAAATTTTATTTGTCACATACACAGTCATACACAGTACGATATGCAGTGAAATGCTTGTACGACC
>JAQMYJ010000005.1:26592700-26604157 GCA_030014305.1 Clarias laeviceps
TAAAGAGAGAGAGAGAGAGAGAGAGAAATAAAGAGAGAGGGAGAGAGAGAGAAATAAAGAGAGAGGGAGAGAGAGAAAGAGAGGGAGAGCAAGAGAGAGAGGGAGAGAGAGAGAGAAATAAAGAGAGAGAGAGAGAGAGAGAAATAAAGAGAGAGGGAGAGAGAGAGAAATAAAGAGAGAGGGAGAGAGAGAGAGAAATAAAGAGAGAGAGAGAGAGAGAGGGAAGAGGGAACTTTTAAAATACAGTTTTATATATTTTTTCTTTACTTCAAAATGACAATTTACAAATACAGTTATATCATTAAATTTCTTATATATTATTGATTGCATAAGTATTGACAGTGATACAATAAGTTTTGTATTTTCACCTCTGTACACATCTGTACTTCAGAACCACTGGATCTGAAATTAAACAGTTAAGATGTGATCAAAGTGAAGAAGTGAAGTGAAGCTGTTGTTCCTGAGGTTTAAGAAAAGTACTTGCATTAAACAATTAGAAGTCAAAGCCATGTTTTATCAAATCTCTCTATTTCCGCAGGCTCAAAAGTAACTGGACAACTGACTGATCGCAGTTTGATTTTAATTATTTTATGACAAATTAAAGTGTAGAATTTGCATTTATTAACTTAAAGGGAACTTTAAATATTCTATTAATTTCAATTATATTTTATTTATATGGAACTTGTCGCAAAGCAGCTTTACAGAATCAAAAGAATATGAGGGGGAAACTCCCTGAGATGTCAACAAGAAGCACCCTTAAGAAGGACCACACTGAAAAGGGAACCTATGGGAGATAACAGATAGCAGGATTTGTTTTTCAGTCATACTGTGTGTTAGGTGCCTGGAAGTTCAACATAACTTCAGAGGTGTTGATGCGAGTGAAGAAGGCCATCGTTAGGCTGGGAATAAAATAATAATAATAATAAAATAAAACAAAGAAAACATACACACGCACTTATCAGAGACATTGAAGAAACTTTAGGCTTGGCCAAATCAACAATGTTGTACTTTCCTAAAGAGAAGGGACACATAGTGAGCTCAGCAACACCAAAAAGTCTGATCAAAAGTGCATGAACTCTTCTCTCTGTGAAAAACACCCTGCAGAAGGAAAGGGGATCAATCTAAAAAAAAGGTTTTCAGCAATCTACAGTAGATCTTGACACTCTGGAAGGTGCCTAGAAGAAGAGATGCCTTCATAAATGTAAATACAGAGAACATAAATAGAAAAAGCATGATGATACTCGAAGATTAACTTGTACCAGAATGATAAAAAGAAAATAATTCGAAGGACAGCACATGTTCCAAAGTACAGCACACGTGTACGTCCGGGTCTCTATTGTGTATTGATGATTTGATTCCTGAATAGAAGTAGCAGGATGGAATCTGAAGGGTATAAAGTTGTGTTTTCTGCTCAGATTCAGCCAAATGCTGCAAAACTGATAGGACTAAACGTGCTTCACCAGTAATGATTTAAATAAATAGCAATCTAAAATGTACCATGAAAGTAGCCCTGAAACTTTTTAAGTGAAGCTGACCTTGACTTACTGGGGGAAAAAAACTGAAGGTAGAAAGACCCACAAACAAGCAGCCATATTGCAGATCTGCATCCGTTATTGAAAGTAATGCTTAAATTTATAATTGCTAGTGTGTCCAGTTACTTTTGATCCAGTGCATGTGGAGCGACTTTGTTAAAAAAAATAAAAAAAGAAAGGTGAATACAATATTTTAAGCCACTGAATTGAAGCTGAACGTCTACACTTCAATAACATCTTGATTGCTTCCAGTGCGGTGGAAAGAAAAGGCGTCCGTGTTCAAATACTTATGGACTTGACTGTGTATAAAGTCACTTGACTCTTTTATTATTATTTAATATAAGTCTTTTTTTTCCTAATAGGCAATATGAACAGGCATAAACAGGTCCACATTAGCCCAGTGAAGATGTAGCGCCTGGTAAGGGCAGCAGTGGGTGTTGTGAGAGGAGAAGAGCGCCTCTAGTGGAGAGCCGAGGAACTGATTTGGCAGCTTCTGTGTGTGTTTGGGCCAAATCCACACATCAGATCAGCAAAGCATGAATATCACATGTCAGAGTATTAATGCTTTACTTATCAAAGTGTGACATCACATCGCATCACATCACACACACACATACACACACACACACACACTATAAAAAATATGAACTCTTCCTATAAATCCATTTAATATGTGTTATATCCTATAAATATATTCATTACTTGTTAAAGACAGCATTGTTCACATGGTTATAATTATTTATAAAATGTTTACATTACAGCTTATAATAATGTTGATAATATATTTAGACGTATTTCTGTGCACTGTTTAAAACAGAATGCATTAAAATCCTGAGTTAAATTCTCATCAAATTATAAATGAATTCAATGTTGCAATATTTATAAAAAATATTTTATGAGCAGTTTTCATAACATTATAACTATCAATAACTTGCAATAGGTATTGAATATATCATGTGTCATAAGCCCTGTTTCTAACACATTCTCTTAACAATGAATACATGAATTATTAATGAACACCGTCATCATTATATTATTATAACAATATGTGTAATGCCTTATGGATGCATTATAAGATGTAATGTACAGCACATTGTACATTTAAGACATTACCAAAGACACCAAGCACTTAGAAATTGTAGCAGAATTTCTTCAGAATTTTCGTATTATAACGATATAACGTGTTATAATGGTATTAGTGTAATGTAAGAACACTTTATAAAGTTTACATTTTATTTTAATACATTATTGTAAAAACATCTAAACTACATTATAAATGCAATATTACACAATATGAATATGTTCATGGTTGGTTGTGCATCAATTACACACCAGTGAACTGGTGACAGGATCATGGGTACCCAAGGCTCCTCAACGCCAGCGTGGACCAAAGGCCTTCTTGATTCAAGTCCAGACTTCTCCCACAGAAAAGCCAATGCAGCACAACCCTGTGGCCATAATAAAAAGTCAACAGAACACCCAGTGCACCACGGCACACGGGCTCAGTCAGCAAACACCCCAAGGTCTCTGACCCAGCCTTCTAACTCCACAGATCCCAATCTGATTGAGCATGCTCTGGACAAACAAGTCTGATCCCAACCCAGAGGCTGGACCCAGCAACCCGCAGCACCCAAAAGGACACCACTTCACAGCTCCAGCAGACCTGCGTATCCAATCCGCATTCGCCCAGAGCCACCCTGGTAACACAAGGGGAACCCAAAACCAAGGTGGTTTTAGTGTTATAGTGGATTAATGTATGTATGTGTGTATGATTTTACACTGGAAAGGATTAACGTCAGCATGACGCACCTGTCTTCTGTTTTATTAACTTCTAATTAAGAGAAAGACAAAAATGAAAGGTTGGTGAAGGAGTAGTCATTTTTACGGACAGCAATTAACATAAATATAAATGTATTTTAAAAAACTGTCCAGTGTGTTGAAACTTCAGAGAGGGCTTTAAACCAGCATTGATGATTTTCCTGTACCCACACGTCCTGAAGTGTTGTAGTCCTTACATAACCATCCACTTGCAGGTCACGTGCATTTCCATGACTTTTGGACATAAGTTTTTTTTTTTTTTTTTTTTTACCTTTAAAGAAAAACCGAACGCTTTGGCCTGAATCACTTCGAGCAGCGGAAGTAAAAGCCCCTCTGTAGTGTTTCTCGTTGCGCCCAACCCAACATACATTCGACAACAATACACTCGTCAGACAAAAGCAGCCGTTCTCCGCTGTCAAGATAACACTTGAGTCCCTATTGTAATGCCACGGGCTATTATACACGTGCACAGACTCTCTGCGGTTTACAGTCCCTCATCGACACAAAGGCAGAAAGGAGATGGGGCAGAACTGGATGGCACGCTCGCTTTAACGTTTGCGCTTTATTTGTATTTGAAAATGACTGATCTGTTAAACAAAAGGCAGCTCTTCACAACAGATTGTGATGGCTTTAATGAAAGCCACTTGCTCCAAAGTTTTTTTTTTTTTTAAAGATTGACAATTCTACGACAAGCTATCCGAGCCTATTATGGTTTTTAGGGAAATCTTATAAAGGTTTTTTTTTTTTTTTTTCTTTTTTCCAAACTTCTTAGGACTTTCTACAGCAGGTGCCAGTCATGGAAATTACAGCAGACCGAATGTAAAAAAAAAAAAAATGCAGGTCTTTAGAAAAGTATAACCGCACCGACTTGCCTCCCTTAACCCACCATCACCCCTCCCCCCACAACCACCACCACCACCACCACCGTCATCATCATCATCATCATCCGTCTTCAGCAGCACTGCGTCTGTGGTCGAACGAACCAAGCTTCCCCTTCGTGTTAGAAAGTGAGTAAGAGATAACCCTCCATCTGTGTTTTTTTTTTTTCCCCTCACGTTTTAAATTCATTTTTGCTAAAAGACACAAAAACAGACACACACGCACACAGTGATGACATTTGAGGTCGGAAAGACGAGTGGTTCACGAGCGGTTTAAATTCTCACGTGCGATGTACGAGAATGACCTTTCGAATGCTGCCATTAGGCCAGGAAGTGTTTTAATTTCTTGGTAACAAAGTTGTCGATTTTGTTTGTTCAGAAGGTGATTCACCAGTTCCTTAAAGTGTTCTGTCATGACATGGTCTTATTAGGCTTTTCATCATTTCATGTATGATCCACAATCTTAACTGTAATCTAACTGTAAATGAATAAAAAGTTTAAGGAGTCTTTGTTGAAGTGATAAAAATGTCGTAATCATTATCAAATCGTTGTAGTATAAGAAAAATCAAGACACACTAAGAGGATCAATCAGTGCATCACGCCAAAAAGGCTTTGAGTCTTTGAGTGAAAATGATTTATGTATCATATTTAACATAACATATTAACATATTTAAATTAAGGGCAGAATTTTCCAGTTAAGTAAAATCTGCTAAATAAATAATTATAACTACCTTTAAAATTATATGTTTTAATTAAACCCACTGAATAAAAATTAAGTACATTTACAAAGTCCAACAGGGACTTTTAATTATGCAAAATAACAGAACACACACTTTATTTCTCTATATAATCCCCTGTTACACTAATGCACTTATCCCAGTGTTTCACTAGTGCTTCAATACCATCAAGGCAGAAAGTTTTCTCAGTACGCCAAGTTTGAGATGCCGGGAACTTCTTTAATGGAAAAAAAAAAACTCTGGTTTGATCACCAAAGGTTTTCTGTTTTTGCAGCACAATCTCATACGGCCCAGTGCACCACTTGATCGTTACAGGAACTCGGCTGGGAGTTATTGTCACATCCCTTGTACAATCTTGACCTTGCTCCAAGCCATTTCAACATATTTGGAAAATCCATTTAAGGAGTTCCTGGGAGGCCGGTGTTTTAGACGTGAAGCAGGCAGTCCGATCATGGCTTTGGTGTACTGAGAACCAAATGTTCTACCTTGATGGTGTCCAAGCACTAGTGAAACACTGGGATGAGTACATTAGTGTAACAGGGGATTATATAGAGAAATTAAGGGAGTTTTTACTCTCATGACTGTGTTCTGTTATTCTGCACAGTCAAGTTATGACTTCCATCATATTTTAAACTGGTGCAATACTATATTGAATTATTTTTTTTTTTATGCACAAACAGAAGTCTTAATTTGACTTGTGAAGACTACTTGTATTTGATTTATTTTAGCAAAATAAAGATATAGATATATTTTTTTAATTAGAACTTTATTAATCCCAGAGGGAAATTGCTCAATTTTCGCATATCCCAATTAAGAAACTGGGGTCAGAGCGCAGGGTCAAGGTTAAGGGCCTTGCTTAAGGGCTCAACAGTGGCAACTTTGTGATGCTGGGGTTCGAACCCCCGACCTTCCGATCAGTAACCCAGTAACCCACAGCCTTAACCGGCTGAGCCACCACTGCCCCCCAATAATGTTACACAATGCCGAAATATGTGTTTTAAGTGCACAGTAGATGCCCCATTGTGTTTTATTCCTTACTTAGCATTTTTTGTCATTTTATCAGGCAACTTGACAACATGAATATCATCAATATGTACATTACTCATTTATTATTTTACTTACTGTGGCATTACTTTTAATGCCACACTAATACTTGCATAAAGTTCTGTTGAAATAAAATAATTTAGTAAGAAAACAGAAAGCATAATAATAATAATAATAATAATAATTGGGTCATAAAAATTGCAGACACCTAAAATATGTATTACTTAAAAGTTCTTCTTAATCGTCCACCTTATGGAATCACTTAAAACATCTAACAGAGTGTTTCCCCTTTAGAATGGGTTCCAATTATCTCCAGGTTTTTTTAGAAGGACAAGAACCCTTAATGATATCCAATAGATCCTTAAAGAACTTTTTTCTAAAAGCATACCAGACAGGTTGTAGCTATTGAGAAGGAAATAATGTAAGAAGGAAAATGAAGCTTGAACGTCCACTTTTAGCAAGAACTGCTCTTGATTGGTTCCTTGGATTAATACACTCTTACCATTCTACTTGGAAGCATTTATTTTATTTTATTCTATTTTATTTATTTATTTATTTATTGGGGGGGGGCACTATTGTATTGTAGGTTTTTATTACGAAGAACCTTACAAAGTGTTTAGGCCAAAAAAAAAAAAAAAAACATCCTTATAGATGCAAAAAAAAGTCGGATAACATGCAGCTAGCAAAGTCTGTTGCTAGCTCATTAATTTACGCTCCCAGACACATTCAAGGTAACCATGACAACCAACTGTAACGTAGGAACACCCACTAACAAACTGATTTTTTTCCTTTTTTTTTTTTTTTTTTTTTAAGTGGCGTTTTCTGCGGTGCTACAGCTTTGTCCTTTGGCGAAGTTTTGTACCTAGTTTCAGTGATCACTTTGAAACACCATGCACCGTATTTGAGTCACTTCCTAAAGAGAGTCAATCCGGAACCGACTCATTTTCACCTGGCTCAGAAGCTTTCGGATCATAGCGTGATCGCTGTGTGCTCTTATCTACTGAAAGACCCGCACTGATGTGGAAAACGTGCCAGGTTTCTGATCAAACGCTGCATTCTAGGACAGATGCGGATAAACGATACAAACTGGCGAGTGAATCATCCTTGAAAGAATCATCACCACTTTTTTCAAGTTTAAAAAAAAAAAAAAAAAAAAAAAAAAACACTTTCACATCTTATCAGCAAAAATGAATTATAAAAAAATTGACAGTTTCTTTCCTTTCATGGGTAGATTCGCACTCTGTTGATTCCCGTGTCATATAAACGAGCGAAGCCATTGTCCGGGTGAATACTGGAACACACACTTCGCTCTGCGAGATGGAGACGGCGCAGACGGCGCGTTTAGGCAATAAGATAGCGTCAGAGGGACGGTACAGGAGAAAAAGGAAGCAGACATTCGATAAGCATTCACGCATTGTTCCAGTAAATGTACGTAACTACTTTAGGAGAGTGGGAGCCGGAGAGGATGAGTGAAGTCGGCTCTGTGGAGGGCTGCCATGGCACATTACGAAAGCCTATAATTAGTAGTATTCTCACATATCTCGAGAACGTATTAGAGACGAAAAAGTCACTTCTAAAGACCCACTTGAATAGCACTCAAAATTTGTCTCCGTATGAACAGTTTAATAGCTCATTTGAAGCTGTTAACTGAGGTTAATGCCACACAGGCGTCTCTTCTTCTACTGTGTTAGCAGCTTGGGCTGGTAGGAGAGAAATATATGGCAAACACAGAATTGTGTTTTTTTTTTTTTTTTTTTTAATAATGACTGATAGATGAGTGATGGATGGTGCATTTGCATAGCAATGAAAGAAAACAAATGAATGACAAAAGCAATCTCGGCTTGGAGCTAATGAAAATTAAATGAAGGAATTAAAGAAGTTTCTCTCACTTCTGAACCTTGAAGTTTTCTGCTTGTCACATGACCGATTTTTGCATCTCGGAATAGCTTTATTACATTGCGTTAAGCTCCCATGCAAAGGTAACGCTGATTACTGTGTGAAAAGAAATCACTAGAAGTCATTAATTTTCCATAAAAGCTGCTATTTAGCAACAGGAGGTGACCATGCGAGTGAACGTGAAGTGGACACGCGAGTGATGGTTTGAGAGAAAATGATGCAGCAACAAAGCAACCACGTATTATGCAAAATTTATTTTATTTAACACGCCAATTTGATTTCCCTGCCTAATGTGACCTCATATAAGAAGAGCCCCTCCCCCTGGCTTGCTTCTCAGCTCTGCTGTTCTCAGGAGGGGCGTGGCTCAACATTAGTGCATTTACTGTACAGTGGTGCAGAAGGAGTATTTCAGCTGGGGCATTAACAGACATGCTTTATGGAGCTGTGTTAACTTATTGGAGAATTAGTGAAATATGGGTGCTTTAAAGCTAAGAACATAAATAAAGAAATAAACAAGTCAGTGCAATAATTGTGCAAAAACAAATAAATCCATGTCCCATAATGCATTACTTATTAAAATGCGCTCGCCTAGGTAACGTGGCAATCCAGCAACAGGAAGCGTATCTGGATCAGTCCGTCAGCAGGCGCGCACTGCCTTACACTAGCTCGAAGCACTGTCTTTAATTAAGATGTTGATTTCTCTGATGTCCTCCTCCTTTTCGTGGATATTACAAGGACATTAACATTAATTTGGAAAATGTATTTAATACTGGCCTTAAATTGCATTACATAGTTTTTTGTGTTACTACTTCTAAATTACTAAATTTCACCCTGACGTATTGCGGTTACGTCAAACTCCCAGACAGTGGTGCTGAACTTCATCCTGCATCGGGTTTAAGTTCAAGTGTCAGGATCATGTCCAACTGAAACAAACAAACAAACAAAAAAAAAATGTGAAAAAAAAAAATAACCCTTCATTTTCAATGCAGAAACAATGCATCTTTTGCATAAACCTATTAGAAACAAGGACCAGGAAGTTGTTGTCAGATGTTGAGTCGGATCATTTGCATATTATGCAACACACAGCAAGTGGAGGTGTCCATGCTGCACATGTGGTAATATCAAGAAAAACAAAACAAAACGTCCAGGTGGGTGTTTCCTGGTTCAAGAATTTCTAAGATACAGGAACGAATTTTTGTTAATGACAAACAGAACACAAACAATTTGATGTAAAGGCGACAGAATGTCGATAGCGAGAAGAAAACCTGAGCCTTTAATACATTTTCACAGCTGGGCCTTAAAACAGGGAAGCACTCACCCTGCTTAAAGGTTCCATCTGTCTCTCTGTGCACACTTCCTCCCTCCCAATTCACACGACAGGTGTGTTTGTGTGTGTGTGTGTGTGTGTGTGTGTGTATGTGTGTGTGTGTGTATACAGTACGTCACAGCCAGACTGGGCACCTCACAGGCCCACAGCCTCCAAACAAACCCCCTGTGTATCAGCCTCCATCTTCTCATCCTCCACTCTGCCTTCGTCTCACTGTAATCTCTTCCTGATTAGGGGGGGATGTATTTAGAAAGTGATATTCACGTAATGTGAATTTCCCCAAGGGGATGAATAAAGTATCTTTCTATCTGTCTATATGTGTGTTATTATTTACAGTTTATTCTGAAGGGCTGATTTCAGGTCTGGTAAAAGCAAAATTATAAAATCTTTTTTTTTTATTAGTTTATAATTAATAATTTATATATTTTTTATTATTATAGTAATTATATATAATTAAATATAAAATAAATAATAATAATAATAATAATAATAATAGTAATAAGTCTACAAATTGACAAGACCTTCTACTGCACTCTGTCTTTTCTTGTATAAGATTTGATGTGCATTTAAGCATATTTTGTATTTATGGGGGGATAAAGTTGCGTAATGCACATTCTGCCCTTTGTAGTTCAAAATGCTAATTTGATATTTAAGAATTGTTTAAATAAGATGTAAATAAACACCAATCATGCACATTCTCAATTTGGGGCAATTTATTGAGTAACCTGGACCCTGGAGTTGACCGGATGATGTAAAATCAATTTTATATTATTTTGACTAAGCTATGACACACTATGTATATTACATTATATAATCAGCTAAATATACAGGAACAAATGTTTCATTAAATAGTTTTTAATCACTATGGATATGCAGGAAATACAAAACAAGTGCTCAAATTGAAAACCTGCAAATTAGAATTCATGACGATGAACCTGACATGTCATCACCAAAGTTTTGTAAGTTTTCATGAAGCCTCAAATATTATACTTCACGCAAACATTTGTCATAAAAATAAAGTCAGATCAGTTGTTACGCCAACATTTATATATTTCTTTTATGTTAATTAATAACCTTTTAGTGACTAATTGTCATGATATACATAAAATATAATAGGACAAATTCTAAAACTGTTGCACACATATTGCACGTAAATGTTTCTTTTTCTTTTCTAAAAGTCAATTGTGTAAGTGAGATGCCCATGCAACAAATGACAAGTGAAGCTTTACTGCTCAAAAGTAATTCAGAATTTTTAGGTGTTAAAAAAAATAAATAATTTAAAATGCATCTTGAATGCTAAGTTTAAAGGTCCCATATATTACTATTTATTTAACAACCTAACACAGATCTCAAAGTCCCACCGAATTCTGTGTTAATGCTGAAACATTCAACAGAAATGTATTTTTATACCTCAAATTTTCCTTATTTCACTCCTCCCAAGGTGATGTCTGTTTCAGTGTCTATGTAAATAAGCTACTGCTGAGCCAGGCCCTCTCCATTACACCTGCTGAAGGGTCTTTACTTATATGAGGTCACTATAGGTTGGAAATCCATTATTTCAATTATTTAAAGCCAATATAAAAATGTTTTTAAAAAATATTAATTAAAAAAGCTTGGCAAAAGAGACCCATTTAAATGTCTAAACATGACTAAACAGTGATTTAATAGTTGCATAATAGTGCCCTTTAAGTCTACAGTTATGTGATGTCTTATTAAAAAAAAACATTTGAAAGAGAACAACACATTAACCCCGGAGGGGGGGGGGGGGGACATGGACAAACATATTTAAATTAAAGAGCAAAACATGGAATAATATGGAATATAGAATGTGAATACAAATAAATCAAGAAAATAATCGTAAGTTTATTTTAAACTTTAAACTTTCTTTTGAACATGTTATATCAAATTGTAGAAGCCACACAAGGATGAAATCACATTTTATAAGTAGCAATAATAATAATAAAAAAAAAAAAATGCACAGTTTAGTGTTAACGGATTTAATGGCAAATATACATTTTTAACAGTAGGGTAAAAAAAGGTAAAAAAAAATAAAATAAAAGAAATGAAAGGTACACAAAAGTGTCACACAGCTTACATTTTTAAAATTATTGAAATTAAACGAGCCTAACATGATTCTGTGCGGTAAGCCAGATGCAGAAAAGCAAGCCAATTTTATATATATATATATATATATATATATATATATATATATATATATAGTCTGG
>JAQMYJ010000005.1:26619524-26636220 GCA_030014305.1 Clarias laeviceps
GAACTGAGCCGTGCGGTGCCGTAACGAGCCGTGCCGAGCCGAGTCGTACCACGCAGTGGAAAAGCGCCAATAGTCAACCACTTTTTGCAATGGTGTTGAGCAGAAAAGCATCTCAGAGCACACAACATGAGGTGTAGTATGGGCTACAAAAGTGAAAGACCCGGGCAGGTTCCACTACTATCAGTCAAAAACAGGAATATCACCAGAACTGGACAGGTGAGGATTGATAAGAGACAAGGAGTTCACAATTACATAAAAAAAAACTTTTAATTTATAGAGTATTACCACTTTACAGTTAATTCAGTATTTAGCCTAAATATTAGGGGAGCAACGTGAAAGAGGCCGATGTGAAAGCAGACAGCATTTGGCCACCTCCTGACTTCTTGGTGGAAAGAGCAATTCCCCGAGTCCCTCTCCTTCTCCCTGGCTGGAATGCATTCTGACAGGCGGGAGGGATGACCCTGAGAATCACATTATGTATATTTCTAAGAACCTAGAAACAACCCCCCTCCGCCCCTTCACACCCCCCTCCTCCCTCCCCACTCCCAACACCATCACCCCTTTCTGCATTTGCATGTAGGAGACAGTTAAAATAAGGCCATAAATCAAGCGCAAACATATAAATGGATTTGCAGGAGATTGAAACCCTGCGAGAGTCTCCTGAGCAAATATTTCAGGGCCTGTCGGAGAGATATCCAGTGTCATTAAGCGGCAGAGGCACTCTGACCACTCGCCGGGGATATTCTCCTCATTACATTGACCAGGAGGATGGCCACGTATGGCTGGCCTGATAAATCTATCTGCATATTCGGATGCTCACTTTTTCCCCCCTTTTGGTCATCGGGGACCTGCAGTTAATGGAGTTTTATCATGTTGCCAGGGAACCCGGAAGACTGGATGGAAAGGGTGGTGGTGGTGGTGGGGGGGTGGGGTGACGGGTTGGGGGAGGGGAGAAAGGAAATATGTAGGTTTACATATTATCACCATGCACCCTTCAGTGTTCATCAAATTATTAGCAGTGTATAATGAAACTTAAAGCATAATGAATGATACAAACTGCTATGTTGGGCTACTTTCAATGGAATGTGCTTTCTAAGAACACATACAGTAAGTCAATAATGGTAGCATTTGGCTAGCAAGAATACAGACAAATCTATCACTTGGTGGATGTCCTATGTAATAAAATCTGTTATTATTTAAGATGCAATATAGTTCCCTCCAAATAAACACAAATCTCCAGGATGAACCACAAATGAAAATATGGCGACTGTTGTTCTTGGTGGTGAGCATGGCCATTAAGCAGCATGCTCAGCATTTCAGACCATAGGCTCCGCCTCCTGCGGTGGAACAGAACAGCATTTCGTGGACAGTAGGTTTGGGTCGTTGCTTCTATAGACACAAGGCGTTACTTAAAAACAAACTAAATTTCCACCTGAATGGGTGTGGTCTCTTCCAGAATGTCTCCGCCCTCATGTGGCTCACCAAATGGCTTGATATCAATTATAATGTATTGCCACAACTTTCACCAAATCTCAACCTAATGGAACACCTTTGGGAGATTCTGGAGCAATGTGAAAAGTGTACGTGGAAGATCGTAAGGAAGGGCTTTATCCTGGTCAGGACTGAGGTGGATGTATATTCGATCGCTGGAGTGCTGATAATTGAAGCAGGAATACACACATCAGTCCATCAGGAATCCATGCACACAGACACTCGCTCACATCAAAGTGGAATTTAGAGTCAGCCATCTAGCTAATAGGATATTTTTGGGTGATGTAAAGGAACAGGAGAACCCTGAAGAAAACTATAAATGTGAAGGACATACAGAAAGCAGCTCAGGCTCTGGGTTAAGCATGTTTATTCTTCAATAATAACTGAAAGCATTTTTGTTACAATAGTGAAAATCACAACCCAGCATAATTATATTTATATTTGCTTTGAATTAATCATGCCATATTTATTCCAACACTCAACTATCTTAATAGTCTCAAGAGAAGTCGTAATCTTAATTATATATTTAAATGCAAAACGTCAGGTGTATAAATGGTTTTCTTTCTGTTGTGGAAATGTAATAGAGTGAGAGTGTTTTTCTTAATCATACACATCCTTTAAAGTGATATTTAAAGGGATAGCTTGAAATTTGTTCAAGTCTGTCTTATTTCGAAATTGAGCTGCATGTAAGTACATTACAATAGGTCTTGGGCGTTATATAAATCTTCCTGCTCTGCACACCATCAGTACAGTGTAAGGAATTGGGGCCAAATTCCACAACCCTCGTGCATTCCAAAGTTCAGCCAAGACTCATATGAATCTTCTGCATTCCCACTGAGCTAGATGAAGGTGGGATCTTTCAAAGTTATGGTGTATTTAGAACAAATGTAACTCTTTTCTTTCCCTGCAAATAGCCGCATGGCTGCATGAAGCTAATTATAGTTAGATACACTGTATACAGCTAGTGCCAGTTAGCCATACGGTTCTTACTGGGGAACGAAAAGGAAACAAATTTGTATTAAATACGCTGGACTTTGAAATATACCAACTCAATTTAACTCAGCGGGACTGCAGAAGCTTCATATGAGTCTCAGCTGAACTTTGGAATGGATTTAGTTCACAAAACGGTTGTTGAATTTGGCCCCGATTACTTACATTGTATTTACGTTCAAGGAAAAAAAATTCGAACTTTAAAAAAATTCGAACAATTCCTGTAAATATAGCAAAAATAAGTAAGTAAATAAATAAATAAACCAAAAACAAATATTTAACATTCATAACATTCATTCATAACATTTCAGAAAAAATTGCTCATTCAGTTTTACAAACAATCACAGGTACATGCAGGATCTTTAAAGCATGTAAACATTTAAATTAAAGGCTGTTTCTAGTGCTGAACTGCTTAACGCCATTTAAGTGAAAACTAAGAAAGAAAACAGAGAAATAAAAAAAAAACATGCATTCCTTTTTAATTAATATCAAAGCAAGGACAAACACATTATCATCATGTAAATACATAAATGATGCTGCTAGCCTTTTTTTTTTTATTATTTATAAGAGTGGACTCATAATCACATTACATTACGGTGCTAAGAAGCTGCCGAGGTCAGAAGCGGTTTGCGTTAATGGGCCGAGCAGCATGTTGGACATTACTCATCATTTAATAAGGCGCCTAAGTGTCAGCTTGATTGGCGTTAATGGCATTGTTTTAGCGCGGGAAACTTTTCACGGCCAACATGTCAGGCCGTCTCGAGCGCCTCGCCGCCGACAAGCTGTCAGTACAACATTCAAGAGGACACATTTGTACGGCTTCGTGGGTCCAATTAATATTTGAAGACGTTAATGTAGATTGTAATGAGCGTTTAAAAAGTGGGACACGGAGACCTTCAGAGACCCCGTGCTGAAGCGGAGCAGATTTTCCAAACAGGCAAATTACAAAACATGTTGCTTGAGTGTTTTACAGGGAAAATAAAAAGGTCTTTTCGTGAGATGAGACTTCCTCTCAGGATGGCATCTTGCCAGTTTGGCCTTTTTCTGGGAAGGAGCCATCGTCACATTTTTGAGTTTGTTATATCAGAAAAACACGCATACAGAATCTCCAAGGACTCAGATTAAAAATCAGTTCTTTTTGTAGTAACAGTAGTAGCAGTAGTATTTAATTGCTTAATCGTGGAAAAGTATTGATCTTTTGGCAAGTTATGAACATCTGAAGTAGACAAAATTTTACAAAAGTTACAAAAAGCAATGATGTATAGACAACTAATAATGACGACGCTGCCTCAATACCTGTTTGTATTGTGTTCAACCTTCAGATTTCAGCTTTTCAGTATTGTTTTCCCGTATTGTTCTGTTCTGCATCACAAAAACACAAGATCATCAATAGGTCTCGCAAATAATAATGCAAATAACTGAAGACTTGTTAGTAAGAGTTATAAGCCATAATGACAAGCTTGTCATTTTTTTTCTTCCCTGTTTTTTATGCAGAGTCACCCTGTGGAGAAGAGACACTTTGAATCCCTTATAATCATTTACATAACAAAGCTCCGAGCACCTCGGTAGTCAAAAAGAGAAATAAAGCACCCCCACCTCTCCATTAACATGCCACCAACACACACACACACACACACATATACACAAACATATGCATAAATGCATGCATGCACACACACATCCTGGTACAATAAAGTACCTGACACATAAACCCAAAAGATCTCGGATCTTGCTTTCTGAACATGCCTACACAGTCAGCAAAATAAAGCAGGAAAAAAAAAAAATCAAGGAAGGTGAAAGAGAAAAAAGAGAGAGAGGGGGAAAAATATCACCTTTCCCCCCATAACTACAATCCCCACAGCCACCTACACCTCCCCACCCCCAACACACCTCTTCTCCCCCCTGCACCGAGCGCCCCACTTGGAAAGACACAGGATGAAATGACATTATGCATATGAAAATGTCCAGAAAGATGTTTGATTTATGTATGCATTAGATGCAAATTCTATTACAGGACACAAGGCGGCTGTGCGATTTCTCTCGGAACACTTGGCTGCCCTGATCAAACCCGATCTCATTAATTCCGACAAGGGGAGAAAGATAGAAGGAGCGAAAAAGAGGGAGAATTGGAGGAAATTTACAACCCCGGACACAGATTTAAGCAAAAAAAAAGGGGATGTGTGGGGGGGAGGGGTTGGAGTAAATTGCATTCCAGCCTCTAAGGCCACAGCAGACTGACTTCAGCAGCCGGGCAGCCGACCACCAGGGACACGACTCGAAAGCTCGCATATGCAGAATGAGGAAGGCGTGAAAGATGCACTGTATATTCTCTACTGCATGGATTTCTGCTTGCTGATGATGGCCTTGTTTGGAGGTTTCTCTATAAGACATGCGCTTTATGAAAAATAAAGAAGTCTTCAAATTAACGCCCGCCGCACCACATTCATATCCAATACACTTAAATGTGCAGTTAAGTCGACCATGGGAAGTGAATTTATTGACTAAAGTATGTCCAACTCCATTACAGTAGGTGGCGCCCCATTTCAGCTTTTTTTCCTTTTTGTCCAATTGCGTCACACACCAAACGCTCACCAATCGACTTTTAGTAGCATTGTGAGTGGTGAAAAACATGGCCAACTTTACAGCTCTATACGTTTCATCTGTGCTGTACACTGTACTTTTGGTACAAATGAGATCCATTGTATCCATAGTGATTATCATGCTATCAGAAAGCAGACGACACCGCCATGTTGTTAGAGGCCTCTTCTGCTGTTCCACATTATGTTCAACTTCTGGGTCAGAGCCCATGTCTCCAGGAACTGCGGAGCATGCGCAGGGCACCTAGGCTGATTCCTGTGGCTGATTCAGATGCACAAGAGTAGTTCGAATCCCAACCACATTATCTGAGTGTGCTAGTCCAACTTTGAGAAGTCTAAATTATTATGATTTTAGACGTGCTGTACTAACATTTACGAGTTTTGTAAAAGTCCAGATTTAGTGAGGCTAACACAACGCCATAAATGTTACTAATGTGAGCATACTATTGTCATAAATCCTTATTCAGATGGGGTTACTTGTAGAGGTGAGATAATGTCATTTATATCCGGTCTCCGGGATTTTAGTATTTAGTATCACTGTATTTTTATTCCAAATCTGTAATTGTATATAAGAACTGTCTTTAAGCAACGTCTTGAAACATTATCCCAGAATTTAGTTTTGACTGTTAAAAGTAAGCTCTGGTAATGTATTTAATGTATTTAAAACTGATACGGTAATAAAGATTTTACAACATCCGGTGAGAAAAGCGGTGTTTCTTTAGTTTAAAGAAACAATGCTCGAAATGGCTCGACTTTTTCAGCCAAACCACCAGAAAACCATGTGAAATCAGGAGCTCATGAACGCAAACCATTATGCATTTTGCACAGATGCTTCACAGTCAGTTATGATTCAAAAATACACCTCATACCATTGAGTAGGTGTTTTGACCTCTCTGTAAGCCCCGCCCCCTTTCCTTGATCTCATGATAGGTAACATTTCAGCCTGTGCGTTTGACTCGACTTGATTTTTCTGCATGAAGGATGTGATGCTGAAACTTCCTGTCATGGGTTAATGGAGGATTTATTATTTTTATTCATTCACGTGTGTGTGTGTGTGTGTGTGTGTGTGTGTGTGTGCGCGTTGATTTGTGCCCATGTAATAGATTTACACCCAGACTATAATGCCCAACCCTCATAATCAAGTAAATGATGGGGTTTTAGTCTTTCTATTCAGCATGAAGCAAATATGTTTGTAATGAGGTTACAGCTTGTAAAATAATAAAAAACAATCTTATAGTGAGCTCGCATTTGAAAATTATACACCAGAGTTACATCCTGTAGGCACGTAGGCATTGTTTTCAGCTCCTTGTGCAACAACAGTCCCAGCAAGAGCTTCACCACCGACATCACGGACTCTCCTCCTATTTTCTCCTCAGCTTCCTTTTGCGCAGCTACAGTGATTGAGGTCAGGCCCAGGGTCCTTTACTGGTCCAACTAATGTGATTGCATCAGAGCAATACCCCTAAACTCCATCAGGCTGCGATCTGCATGCTAATTGGCTCCACTGTCCTTGGCAGTGACCTTGGCTTCCCACCAGGGGGTTGGGAACAAAATACGGCGTCCGTCCATTGCCATGCACAGACACCCTTGTGCGGCACAACCTCGGTTAGCAGCCCCCACCTCCGATGCTATCCCCGCTCTATATGCATCAAATTATAACAATGGCCAGGGCTTTATTCAGAGGGTAAGCCTGCGTGACCTCTGGTGACAAGAGACGTTTCCCAGTCGCTGCACACGGCCACTGACACGACACCTCGCTCCTGCATGAGCTTAAGAAAAGAGACACGGGTGCAATGCAAATACACCACAATGAAATGCAAAATAAATGCATATGTTTGGGACGCCTTCAAGAAATCAAATGCTCAGAAAGAGCTCATGGAGTAGTTTGTATACCGTTTCCTCTTTACATTCAAAACAAGCTGTGAGATTAATGAAGGTGTGTCAGCGAAGACAACGAACATAACCTGCTAGGTAGTCGTTAGCGTCACTATCGAATAGACGCCAGAACTTTTCCTGGTTTCATTTCATTGGCTTCACTAAGGGTAATTGGAAAATAGTGCAAATTTAACTTTTGCTTGAACTACTCCTTTAAGCTGCTCACTGACATCCGGAATATTTCTCTAAGCGCTGGACAGTAGTAGAAAACGGTCAATACTGTAAAAAAAAAGTGCACACTTAACTTAAAGCCCTAATTCCAGTGTACTAAATCATGCCTGGCTATTCTGTCCCTGAGATCTGCATGCAAATAAAAAATAATAATCGTAACGGCATACTTAAAAATGTAACTGTAATGCACGGTCACTCGGCCGATTCTGTGGCATCGAGGATCACGGTGTGTGCAGGTACAGTACTTGCTCCAAGAGCATACAGCACAGCACCTGAGTTCAGTAATTAGGTCCTGTACCTTGTTAAGGAACAGAGCTCGTTAGTGAGTTCAGGGTTGGATGAAGTAGAGTGTAGACAGCCTGGCTGTCAGCAGGTTCCTCTCTTTCCAAAAGATTGAAAAATGCTTTAAAAATTCAGTCAAAAAAAAAAAACTCAGATTTTTAACAAATTAACACTGTACGAGGGAATAAAAATATAATTTTATGTGTGTGCGTGCTATTAGCTTAGCACTCTATTCTTTTATTTCCAACAAAAAAAAATACACAACATATAATAAACTGTTTTATATTTATGCCTGCTCCATGATTACAAAACATGTATGTTGGATAATTTGTTATGCTAATCACACAGGATTAGCAACATGAAACACCAGGTTAGCTTGTTTTTGTCCTTTTTGTTATTGTCACTAAGTCAGTGGATAAATGTATTCATAATGAGTTATTAAATGGCTGTGATTGTTAGCTAATTCCCTGATTGAACAAGCAAATAGTAACCATTAGCTACTATTAGCAAAGGCTATATAGGTGATTAGCTTCCTTTTCTTTTTTTTTTATTCAGTTAATAAGAATTCAGTACAGTGTCTCAAAACTGTCTATTTGAAAAAGCTAATGCTAATCAATGACTATTGGCAATGCATAAACACTGTAGATGGCTAGCATTATCCCTATGTTAGGTCTGTGTCCGGTAATAAACATATTATATGTAGTTTATTAATTATCTACATCTGTGTAAAATCTAATGTCAAGCATTAGCTAAAGCAACTGTTAGCCAGTTGAGTTTTTTTTTTCCCCTTAATAAAACTTTACTTCAAGGACAAGGTACAGTCGATTCCCTGTGTGAAGAAGCTAATGCTAAACAATAGATCACCAATAGCTACAGGTATGTATAATCTTTTTGTTGTTGTAGGCTATTTCAGTTAATAGAAATTAATCCATTTAATATTTGTTTTATTTATAAAAAAATGACTGCCTAATAGGTGAAGATAGCTTACGATCTAATAGCTAACTCATTCCTGGTATTTACAAGCTAACGCTAAACACTATTATAGATGATTAGCTTGATTCCCCTCCATTCACTACTGCAGCATTGTAAGTTATTAACACATAACTACATTTTATTACTAATGTTTATGTTTATTTATTTATTTATTTATTTATTAACATCAGCACTATATCTTGAATAATGTAAACGATGATATAAATCCTATTATTAACAAGCTAATGCTAACCGAGCACTGCTACTACTCTGGCAAGAGCTAAATAGTCATTATACAAAATAATCTTTTTTTTTCTTCTATTTTTATTTTTGCTATTTAAAAATACATTTACATAAAAATACAGTTAATGCTTGTTCTTTAAAAGCTTTGTACATTTCGACTGGCGATAGGATCTTCAGTTCCAACAAACTAATGCTAATCAAGTGCTATTAGCAATGACTAAATAGTTGGTTATAGCTCACATGTTTTGTATTGATGATTATGTCAGTTATTACCAATTATACACCCAAAATAACTTGTTTCTTTCTAGCTGTGATAGATGTGCTCTTGGAAGATGCTAATGCTAACGGCCAAGTAGTGGTGAACTAGTAGTGATTAGCCATATAATGCATTTAATATTATACTGTATTTTTCTAATTCTCAAAACAGTAAATTCTTAGCTAGGCTAAATCTGATTAAAATAATCTAAACTGATTGAGCCATTGATGTATTTACTTTACACCTCTGCCTCATTTTTGTCTTTAACCAGGAACAAACAAACATTTTGGGTCAAAGCAACTCGTGAAATTACAAAAACTAAAAAAAAAAAAGTTGTATACATGTCAATATGCATAGCATAGAACAGAAAATAATTACTGTTGCATACTTCATTAGCATGTAGCAAACAGCCGACTAACACACCTGGAGTTTCTACTCTAATCTGTTTCCAGGAAAGTTGTGAACAGGTTTGTTTATGACAGAACTGCTTCACGGTCACATGACTCTCAGCTTGCAAAACTTTCTTTCCTCCTTTTAGGAGAAGTAACGTCCATGTCATTTGGCCACTCAGTGCATCAGCTACCATTTCAAGGTGGATGCGTCGGACAACTTCTGAGACGCTCGCTCGGGTTGAAACGGTTCCTCGTGAAGCAGATGCATTCGCCTTGGCACTGATTATTCCACACGAGAACAGCCAGGCAATCTGCTAGGCTAACATATGCTCAATACAAAACACGCTGGAGACTGACAGGTAGCGGAGGGAGAAAAATCTGTCTATACGTTTGAGGATGGATGCAGACGGCACGCCACGTTACGGGCATGTGTTTCTCTCGCTGCCTCGCTCTATAAAAGGTGTGTAAAAAGGATGCGGCAGACACGAAGAAGGAGAGGTAGTGACAGCAAAAACTTCTGCTCGTTTTTTTATGGTTGTGATTTGAAAGGTGACTTTTTCTAGATTTACTGTGAAATCGGGATGTTTTTGTTCAAATGCTGGATTAGATCAAATGTATATGTTTGATGGAAAAAAAACACAATGGCTTCCATGATACGTTTTGTATCTGAGAAATGCAGTTTTGAACAATTATGTCAACAAAGAAAGCCAGCTATCCTTAAGTAACCTGAGCCTTCATTACCTATCATGTACAGGTGTCCGAAAGGTCAGAAACCAAATGCAGGTTCAGCACCATATACCATTATTTATCTCTAAGATAATAAAAAATGCCATTATGAAATGGTGAAGTGGTGGATATAATACTAATTGGTACGATTTAGTTCTAACATTAGTTCCTGTAACAGTAACAGTATCTAGCTAACCAAATTCCATTAGGGTTTCAATAGTTTTCTAGATTTCTTAGCTAGCTAACTCATGCATGTTTCTAGATAACTATATAGCAAAGATTACTAATGTGATATTCTACTGTAAGTAAACTGTTAAAGATAAGAAGATCTGGTTAGGTAGTTTAGCTCACACCGCTAACAGCAAACAGCTGTATATGTTTCTACAGGGTGGAGTTTGAGGATCTTCATTCGTTCTGGTCTGCCTAGTTTGCAGATCATTATCATGCTGGGTAATTTAAAACTAAATTTACCTAAGAAACTGGGTCAAAGATTTTGAAAACATTGCTGCTGCTCCTGCTGATGATGATCATGATGATGAAGTGTAGATTTACTCTGCAAAGCTTATCAAATGATACATGAAACAAAAGTTACAAAGTGACATACTATGATTTAGTTCTACACTGGGTTATATAAAAAGTGTCATTACAGTGAAGCATGTACTAAAATGGCGAAACAAGATGACCAGGGGTGTGATAATACACTCCAGTCATGATACATTCTTATTCGGAGTACTGACTTCCTGTTTTGACTGAATGAAATGAACGGAATTTAAAATCAGTTAATTTTTCAAAATGTTCAAAGAAAAAGCCTCCTTTTTTATTTCTGAATCAGAAACTACATGCATTTATCCCAGTGTTTCATCAATGTAGAAAGTTCTCTCAGTACAAGTTCTCTCAGTATGTTTGGACTGCTGCTTTACATCTCAAACGCTGGCCTTCCAGGAACTCCTGGCCCAGACATATGGACATATGGCCAGGACTGTAAGGGGGATGTGGCAATAACTGCCAGCCGTGTTCCTGAAATGTTCAAATGGTGTTGGTGAACGATTGTGTGTACAGTTCCCACAGACAGATGCGTCTTTTCCGCAAGCTGGTAACAAGTCATCCGTTAATTTTCAAGTATCAGGCGTTCAACTCACTGAATGTTCACGGGATCAACTGCACTGGGCTCCGAGCCACCTCAGCCGGGATTATCATTCATGAATGTACAGTCTTCTTTTAAACATTTGCACCATTCAAGTGCTTTACTGCGGCTACAGTAAGTGTCGTATAACCGTACTGTGCTTGAAGTCCTCTGTAAATGTCAATCGGTTTCATTCACCATAAACATTTCATCTACTGTCTCGGTTTGACTTGAACGGCCCTAGTAGAATATTTTAAGCACTATAAAAATATTTGTCACATGTGCTCCAATTTCATCCTTCTGAAGCTTCACACTTCCACTGTACTTCTCCTTCATTGTGTATGTATAATAAAAATAAGCTGGATCAAGTGCTATTTTATAAGCTGCTGAATAACAAGTCTGGAAGCTATTTATATAAATTATAACTGAATAAGTGATTCATGTGGTTATTGATTTGTATATTCTGAATAAACTGCACAGGAAAAAACATAAGCAAGTGTATAACTATAATGTGTTATAGTTTAAGCAACTTTACTGATGAACCATAATTTACTGGTTATGAATATAGCATTAACAGACAGTATGTGTTAATGTTTAAATTATGTTAAATGGATGGTCAAACATGTAGATTTGAATTTTCAAGGATTTTTTAAACATCATGGACTTTTAAAACATCTTTAAAGAGATGTTTCACATTTTAAGCGATGTATGTCTAAATAATAACTGGAGGAAGAATCCACACTTAAGTATCACCTTGGAGTCTTTGTAATAGACTTAGATTTAACTAAAACCTATTATTTAAAGAGTAGAGATTATTACCAAAGTCGAACAACAGCAAATATTAATACTGAATTTTGTTATATTTTTTTAATGTGAAAATCACAAGCACAAAAATTGCATGTTGTAATTGAAGGTAAGTAAAAAAAAAAATAAAAAAAAGGTTGCTGTGAATAAATGCTCAAGATGCTTACAAATCTCTTTTCCTTTCTGTTTCTTTCTCCTGTACCCTTTATGTGACTTTATTTTTTACATCCCATTTAAAAGCCAAACGCATCAGACAAGTCACTCAACATGGGACTCATGGGACAGGGGAGCCCTGGATCTGCCCATCATTAGACACAGGCTTGCGCTCACATTACCTTTGTTCAGCCTCCCGTAAAAGTGAATCTTTCATATTTTAAATGTTTCTATCATTTCAAATAATCTAATCATGATTTGTAGAAAGTTTGGACAATTTGATTGTAAAATAGCATGACTGATGAAATTTAAGTTTTTGTTTGTTTACATTTTTTAGCAGATGATTAAGAAAAAAGAAAATCCCAATTCTGAGCAATATACCGCATAACTTTTCTAATGCTAACAATTGTTTATTTATTAGGATATTAATAATAATAATAATAATAATAATAATAATCAAAAAATTCAGTTTGCCATGTTAGCGACTTTAAGTTACAGCTTTATATCCGACTGTTGCAAAGCTTTGACACTGGAGACTCCTTCCATAAGTATGGAAAATGCTGTGTCAATATTAAGACAATACAACACATATTTTATCCACTTTACAATTCCATGTCTAGATTGTTGTGTTCTAAGAGACGAAAATAAAACTATTTCTGGCTACTATATCAAATTTGAAAACTGACAGCAGTTCAAATTGTATAAATTGTTAAAAAAAAGTCTACATTTAATTTTGGACAAAAGTGCTTCCCGTAATCCTGATTATAAAAGCAAAACCATTGTAAAATTTAATTAAATTGTGTTAAATAAATTAAATTTATTAAACATGTAGCTAATATTTTGGTCTTTCCTAAAGACTTTAGCAACAACCCCCATTATTTTCCCTCTAAAAAAAATACTAACTTAATTTTCTACATTTTTTTTTCTTTTCATTGTAAGTTATTTTTCTTGCTTTGATACGCAGCCGGTGAATCTGCAGTCTCCCCAGCATGTCCGTGGCAACAGCTAAATACGACCAAACAAAGGCACAAACAAAGCACCTCTTCTCAATTTTCCAAATGACTTGTCCATTTTATGAGAATACATTTTTTCCCTTCTCCGCCATGCTTCACTTTTCCCCCCCTCCTCTCTCAACAAGGCAATCACCTTTCTCATATACATCTGTACAAATTGATTTCCTCTTTACAAGAGAAGATAAAGACCATGGCAACAGAAATACCTGTAAGTGAGGGATAATTACGGAGCGAGACGCCCCCCGCGGAGCCCACTCACCAAGTCCCAACAACATGCATTTAAAACCTCAATAGCGCTCGACAGCCTCTCGCGAATAAGCCCGAGATTTGATTAAAATTATAGTTCTTTTGCTCTTACTTCATCTATTAAGATAAGCATCTTGCTCGGGACATTTTTATATACGTATAAAGATGGGGCTGGTACAATTTAACATTTTCCTCCTGCTGCTCAGCATAAAAGGATCCCTAAGGGCCGCCACTTTCCTCTCACCTGTATAAAGTGCATGGCTCGAGAATGGCAAATGTCTGTTCTACAAAGACGTTTGCTGAGAAAATGTCACACCGTTGTTTGAATTTTTTCACCTGTTTTGTGTCAAACGGTGCTGGTTTCTGACAATCTTTCGGGTTCTGGACAATCCTAGCAGCCCAGGGAACATGTGAGTGTATGAGCATGTGTGTGTGTGTGTGTGCGTGTGTGTGCACCTTTATGAATTTCCTAATATAGTGCATATGGAATGCAAAGCAATTGTGTGTAATAACGAACAATATATGTAATACAATGTATAATAATGTAATAATTCTATGCAATAATTTCAGTCTAAGGCTGCAGTTACAGGTGAGAAATAAAACACTTCAGGACAATGTGTTTTAGGAAAATGACGTGTTTCTGGGTGGTGAAAGTAAACCTGCCTCAATCCGGAAACTATCACGTTCTCCTGTTGACATGTTCGGTATTGTGATGTATTATTTACAACATGTACAGTAGACATACACATTTATCATCATGGCTGCTACAACTAAAGTTAGAACAGGAACTAATGTCCTGACACTCAGACATTAAATGTAACCTTAAAGGGATTAAAAGTTTGTAAATGAAAACGTAATTGCAATCACTGGCAGACTGTTATGAATTAAAGACAAATAAAAGACTTCAGGGCATGCAGTAAATGAAATTTGTAAAAAAAAAAAAAAAAAAAAAAAGGCTAAATAAATTAAGATTTGTTAATTGACTCACTTTTTTAAAATCACGTTTAACGTTTAGCATTTTTGGTTTATTGGACCAAATCTTCTGTATGCATGGTAATTTGGCAGGGCTACAGCTCTGTCCATTGGCTCACCGTTTCTCTCGCAAAAAAAAAAAAAAAAAAAGGATTATAATTCACATCCTGCATTGAATTGATTCAGAGTCGAATCACTTGAAAGTGGATCGAGACGACCTCAAATGCTTTCTGATTTGTCTGTGGTCCCTAATCACCTGTTCGTGATTGTTGTGTTCTCAGATGAAGAACTGCATTGAGGTGGAGAACAGAGCATTGTTCTGTACAAACGGGCCAAAAACACAGTGAGATAAGCTTCAATTGAATGCCATAATTGCTGCAGGATAAATCAAGGGGAAAAAAAACCTCAAGATAAATGTGCTGGAAAAAAAAAATATTTTTATTAAATTTTTTATCTCACTTTTATCATTTAAAATAAAAAGAGCTCACTACATCTGAGCGTAGACTATATTAGCCAGCTAAATTATTACAATTAAGGTCATCAATGTCTTACTCGAGTGGTCAAGTGGAATGAAATCAAGGCATTAGGTCCTTCCACTTTCAGCTTGGTCTCTATTACACAGTCACACATACGCACACACACATTGCTGAATGAATCCATGATCACTCCTGGCACTTATTAATTAGGCTGGAGATTTCAGAGCATATTCTGCATGTATCTCCAGCCAGGCATGTAGGCGTCAGAAGGAGGGAGAGAAAAGTTCCGGCACGCTTATTAATACAGCAGCCAGCGATTGTCAGGCACAATTTCCCCGTCGTTAACAACAATTCAGGCCTGCTGTAATACTCATAGCCCAAGGGTCGTGTCGATAGTGGACAGCCAAACAGCCAGGGGTGCACGATGATCATCAATCTGTGGGACTCAAACTGACATGAGTCATGGCTCGAGGTGCATGCTGGGAAAATGAGGACAGAAAAGATCCTGATGTCAGCTGTGTCTTTAATGTATGAGTGCCAGGAGCCTGCCTGGATTGTGATTTCCAAAATTAGATCACGTTTGTCCATGACTGAGGTTGAATAGTTGGTGCATCAATAAACAGAAGGTGGGATATCACTTTTAATGATGTTGAATTCTCAATTCTGATTGGTCAGAAGATTTTTTTGTAGATGAATATAGTGCATCATCAAAATTTTGAACCCACTACTGATTTCTATAGTAGGTGATGTTATTTTTGGAAGGAGTCTCCAGTGTCAGGAGGTGTATTTACATGGATCCTTTAATTATGTTTATAACATTCCATTAATAAAAGCCTGAATAAAAATGCATCATTTAACCAATCAAGATGAATTTTCAATCAAAATAAGAGGGCTGGTGTAAATCTTTGACAATTCATTTAAAAGGTAAATATTGTCCATGTAAACAGTTAATCTGGTTATTTCTCTCTTGCTGGAATAAATATATTCTTTTTCTACATTTTTGCCTTATGTGAGGGTAACATAAGCTCACTCACTCACTCACTCATCTTCTATACCGCTTTATCTTGCATTCAGGGACGCAGGGACCTGGAGTCTATCTCAGGAGGCTTAGGGCACGTGGCAGGGTACAGCCTGGACAGGGTACCAATCCATCGCAGGGCACACACACACATACACTCACTCACACACTCATTCACACACTACAGGCAATTTGGGAACGCCAATTAGCCTAACCTGCATATCTTTGGACTGTGGGAGGAAACCAGAGTACCCGGAGGAAACCCACCAAGCATGGGGAGAACATGCAAACTCCATTCACACAGAGACGGGAATGTTAACATAAGCTGTTGTGACGTATCTCCGGGTAGGAAACTCAGCTTCTGTTCATGATCGGTAAACTCCATGAGAACAACTCTCTCTCGCACCACTCTTTACTTTCATCCACTGGATCTATGGGTGAGAAATTGGCACAGTTTGGCTCACTGTTTCATACTTGCAGATTTCCAGCAGATGAAACCACACTGCACATTTAAAGAAAGGTTACATTGGGATGGAATGCTTTGAGCATGTAAACTCACACCTTATTGGATCTGCATCCATGTAAACAGTTAAACTGGAATTTCTAATTGGAATGATTTCAATCAGACTAAAGAAATATTGTCCATGTAAATGGAACTAGTGTGTCAAAGGTCAGCCTTTGTCTTTTTCAGTGTATAACCTAAATGACTTTCCAGTTTATCTAAAACTTTATATGTTTTTTTTTATGTTGCAGGTGAGAACAATTCAATTCAATTCAATTCAATTTTATTTGTATAGCGCTTTTAACAATTGGCATTGTCCCAAAGCAGCTTAACA